>JACBWV010000626.1:1986978-2049917 GCA_013435795.1 Chlamydomonas sp. ICE-L
ATGTGTGTAGGGTGGGGTGTGATGGTGTGTTGGGTGTGTTTTTATGAGTTTTTTTGTTTTACGGGTGTTGTTTTTTGGGGCAGGGGTAACTTCAAATGGCATGGCGCTAATAGGCAGCTGGCTTTAGCGGCACTTGAAAACAAAAACTACTGCGCTTTTTTAGTTTGCAAAGAGCGCATAAATTGCTTGCGCTGCGCCACAGGGGGTGGCAAAAAAACTGCCGCTTAAGCGCAGAGGGGGGGTCAAAAAGTCAGCGCTCAAAAGCTCAAAAGCGCGCGTCTTTGAAGTACCCTGGTGTGGGTGGGTGGGGTGTGGGGTGTGGGGTGTGGGGTGTGGGGTGTGAGGTGTGGGTGTGGGTGGGTGGGGTGGTGGGTGTGTGGGGTGTGGGTGGGTGGGTTGTTTGGTGTGGGTTGTGGGGTGTGGGTGGGTGTATTTGGGTGTGGTGGTTGTGGGTTTGTGTTGGGTGTTGGGTTTTGTGGTGTGGGGTGTGTGGGTCGGTGTAAGGTTGTTGTGTTGTGGGGTGTGTGTGTGGTGGGGTGTGAGGGTGTGTGGGGGTTGGGGTGTGTGGTGTGGGGTTTTGGGGGGGTGGCAAGGTTGGCCTTTAACTGTTCGTTTTTTGTGGGTGGGTTGGTGTGTGGGTGTGTGTGTTTGGTAGTTTGGGGGGGTGGGTTCCTAATATACAAATGCCCACGTTTGTCTAATTGTTCCCAGCTTCGATTTAGAAGTTTTGCAAACGGCGAGGTCTCTCTTTGTTACACTCCACCCCTTAATGAAAAGAAGTGTCCCGCATCTTTAGTATCGTTTTAACAGCTTTGAGGATCATGTAGATCAACTTCAGCTCTAATTAGGCACTGGTGTAGTATATTAGTAGGGTCCTTATATTTCAGTGCTATGGGCAACAGCAGCGACAGCAGCAACAGCAGCAACAGCAGCAACAGCAGCAACAGCAGTAAGGTGATTAGAGGCTACCAGAAAGGGGCAATTGGTTTGTAGTTTATTAGTAGGCGATTGGCATATTTTTTCGCAAACGTCGTAAAGCTTTGCTACGTTGGTTCTCCCTTTATCCACCCCCACCCCCCCCTCCCACCCTAATGAAAAGATGCATCCTGCATTTTTAATATCGTTTTAGTATTGTTCAGAATAGTCAAACTTCACTCACCTTACCTTCACCAAACTGATAAGCGATAAGACATAGTTAGCGCGGTATAACGAGGCTTAACTAATGCAATCAACCTTGATGCTGGGGATGAGCCCAGTGTTAATAGCTGTCAGGATAATAACTGCCAACTTCACCTCTGATTAGATGTCAAACAGGGCGCACTGGTGTAGTATATTAGTAGGGGTCCTTATATTTCAGTGCTTTGGGCAACAGCAGCGACAGCAGCAACAGCAGCAACAGCAGCAACAGCAGCAAGGTGATTAGATGGCCAACAGGGTGCACCAGTGTAGTATATTAGTAGGGATCGGCATACACTATACAACCCCAACGTTCTGCATATTGTGCAGCTTCGTTAAAGGTTAACGCACGCCCATATACACCCATACACCCATGTATCCATATACACCCCTTACACCCCAGAAAACATATTACACACATAGAGCCAGAGACCAATACAACCGTGTATAAGGGACACCACACACTTCCTAAACCCAGACTCCCATAGAAACCCAGACTCCCAGATACAACCTAATCCCATATAAATTCATACACCGATACGCTAATTGAGCAGCTCAGACATTTTCACCGACTATACTCTTTTCAGAGAGCCAGAGTACACTCCCGACAACCCAGGGAGCCAGAGAACTAACCCAGTACACCCAGAGGGCCCAGAGACACACACACAATAACCAGAAGATTTGCCCAGAGAAACCCAGAACAACCATGACAGCCATAGCACCCAGAAACAGAGAGAGCTCAGAGACACTCCCAGACAGACAGAGTATGGCATGAGACCAGAAAACCAAGAGGGCACAAGAACCACAGACACCAGACCGCCTTATAGAAAGAAAAACACATAGATGCGCACTAGACCACCCATTACACCCAACAGACCATAGACACGCGAAACAGAGATTGAGCCACGGAGACACCCGAAACAGGAGAGGGCCTAGACACCTCGGACAAGAGAGAGCCAGAGCCAACCACAGACAACAGAGAGAGCCAACGAGACACACACGACATCAGAGATGGGCCCCAGAGACATTTCCCAATACATATATAGCCAGAGACAACATACACGAGAAGCCAGAGACACCCAGACACAGCATAGCTGCCATAGACACCACAACACCAGAGTAGCCATAGAAACCTATAAACATAGATTGAGCCCAGAGACAACCAGAGAAGAACACCCAGACACATATACTCCATGACACCCAAGACACATATATATACCATATTACACCCATACACAGAGATGATCAATAACACCCATAGATAGACAGACACCAGCACCACCCAATATATGCACAGAGACCCCCATACCCACATACATCCATACAAACAAATACACCACTATTTATCATTCATACACCCCTATATATACATATACGCCCAGAAACAATATATCCATTATTCCAACACCCATAATATCACATATACACCCAAACAACCATACATCACATTCCATGCTACAACCCATACACCATTGTTATCCTACATCAATACCCCCAATACACCATGTATCCATACACTAATAACGCCCATCACCCATGTTCCATACATCCATATACGCCCATACCCAACAACATGTTATCCATACATCCAATTACGCCCATTACACACCGTATCCACCATACAACCAATACACCATACACCATGTATCCATGACCTCATATACGACCAACCACCCAATGTCATCATACATCCACATCTACGCCATACACCAATGTATCCATCATCCATATACACCCATACACATGTATCCATACATCCATATACGCCCATACACCCATGTATCCATACATCCATATACACCCATACACCCATGTATCCATACATCCATATACGCCCATACACCCATGTATCCATACATCCATATACACCCATACACCCATGGTATACAGAATCCATGACGCCCCATACACCCATGGATCCATTAAATCCATATCCACCATAACACCCATTGTATCCATACATCCATATACGCCCATACACCCATGTATCCATACATCCAGATACACCCATGTATCCATATATCTATATTCACCCATGTATCCATACATCCATATACACCCATGTATCCATATATCTATATTCACCCATGTATCCATACATCCATAGACACCCATTAGCCTTATCCATATTCACCCTACACTTCAAAGTTTATCCAGATACACTCCTACACCACAAAAGCCGTCTTTGCCTACCCCAACCTGTATAAAAACCCAGTGCTGTGGTTTGTATGCGGCGGGCACAAGTTCAATCGCTTGTTGTTGCGTGCATATGACGGCGGCCCGGCCAAATGTGTTTACAATCACCTCTCAGAAATTCTTGGGCGATTTTTGCTCTTAGTTATTATGTGAAGCATGACCCACGGGCTGGGACTTTTGAACTTTCTGACATACGTGGGTGGGTGGGGGTGGGGGGTGGGTCTCGGGTGGGCCAGGTCGCGCCGGGGGGGGGTAGGTAGGTGCGTGCGTGGGGACGGTAGGTGTGAGGTGGTGCGTCTGTGAGTATGTATGTGTTGTGTGTGTGTAATGACCCAGGTGAGTTGAATTTTGCCTAGGGCTGTGTGGGTAGGATTGTGGGTGTGGGCTGTGGGGCGCGGGGGGTAGGTGAGTGAGTGTGCTGGTGTGCTGCTTGTGTGTGTTTGTGTGTGTGTGTGTGGTTGTGGTGTGTGTGTGTGTGCTGTGAGTGCTGTGGGTGTGTGTGTGTGTGTTGCCCGAGCTCTCACCGAAATTTGAATTTACTTTGAAAAACAAATCAATATTGGTGACACTGTTGTGACCACTATAATATATTTGTTAGTATTAGTTTTCAAACACTTCTTTATTTGCCGCTCCTAATAAGGAGTGGACACCAGGGCAATGCTTCACCACTGGCGCTTGGCCCCGCAACAGTTCAAGAGTTCCCCCCCCCACTGTGTCACTCTGACATTACTCCGTCAGACATGAAAGCGTGTGTGTGTGTTGTTTGTGGCGGGGGGGGGGGGGGGGGGGGGGGGGGGGGGGGCTACTCTAACCCACAGTACAGACGTGAAGTTGTTAGTGTGTGTGGTCTGGTGGTGGAGGGGGGGGGGGGGGGGGGGGGGGGGGGGTGGCTACTCTAACAAAACTGGGTGTGCCCTTAGTGGGCAGTTTCGGGGCCAAACTCCCAGGCAATATGTACATATTGTTTTATGTTGTGAATATGCCTGTGATGAGGACTTATGGCCTGTTGGAGCAGTGCTAGAATATGAAACAATTGTGTGTATGTATGTTGTATATGTGGTGTAGTATGGTATATGTGTGCATGACGCCTTAGGGCGTGTCGAGCATACTAGCCATATGTCCTATGGTGGTCTGTATGTGTAAATGTGTGTGTAGATGTGTAAATTTGTGTGTATGGGTGTGGTATATGGGTGTGCCATGTATGTGCATATGGTTGTTGTTATGTATGTATGGTATAGGTGTGTGAGTATGTGTATATGTTGTGTATGTATCTTCTTTTTTTTTTGTATCCATGTGTGTGTATGTATGTGTATATGTGTGTGAATGTATGTGTACATGTGGGTATGGTTATGGTGTATATGGTGTGTATGGATGTGTATCTGTGGATGTATGGTCGTTATTATGTGGTGCATGTATGTGTATATGTGTGTAGGTATGTGTAATGTGTGTGTATGTTGTTGTAGTGTGTTATGTATGTATGTGAAGATGGTGTGTATGTAATGTAGTGTATATGTGTGTGGCTGTATGTGTATAGGTGTGGTATGTATGTGTATATGGTGTGTATGTATGTTATATGTGTGTGTATGTATGTGTATATGTGCCCCCTCGTGTATGTATGTGGATATGGGTGCATTGAGGCCTTATCGGATGGTCGGAGCCTGCCTAGCCATATGTATATATGGTGTATGGATGTGGTAGTGTGTGTATATGTGCTCGCTATAGGTGAGGTATGTATGTTAATGTGTGTGATTAGTGCATATGGGTGCTATGTATGTTGTATATGTGTGTGTATGTATGTGTATGTATGTGTATATGTGTGATGATGCCCTTAGGGCATGTTGGAGCCTGCTGCAAATGCAACTATTGTTGTGTATGTGTATAGTGTGATGTATGTATGTGTACCTATTGTGTGTGTATCGTATGTGTAAAGTGTTGTGTATGTATGCGATATGTTTGATGTTATGTATGTGGATATGTGTGTGTTATGTATGTTTGTATAGCGTGTGGGTTATGTGTATATGTGTGTGTATGTATGTTGCTATGCTGTGTGTATGTATGTGATTAGGTGCCTGTGTAAGTATGGGGATATGTGTGATGATGCCTCTAGGGCAGTTCGGAGCATGATAGCAATATTACATATGTGTGTGGTATGTGTAAATGTTGTGTGCAATTAGGTATGTATATATTGTGGACGTCTCTATATTTGTGTGTATTTATGTCTGTAGATATGTGTGATGTGAGTCACTCTGTGTGTATGTACTGTCGTATATGTGTGGGTATTGTTGCCGTATTATGTGAGTGTCTGTATGTAGTAATGTGTGTGTATGTATGTATGTGTATATGTGTGTGTATGTATGTGTATATGTTTGGTCCTGTATGTGTACATGTGTTGATGTATTGGTATATGTTCTTGTGGCATGTATGTGTATACTGTGAGTATGTATGTGCACATGTGTGTGTATGTATGTGTACATGTGTGTGTATGTATGTGTATATGTGCGTGTATGTATGTGTATATGTGTGTGTATGTATGTGTATATGTATGTGTATATGTGTGTGTATGTATGTGTATATGTGTGTCCGTATGTATAGGTTTACGTGTGTGTATGTATGTGTAATGTGTGTGTATGACTGTGTGTATGGTGCGTGTATGTCTTGCTATAGGTGGTATGTAGGTAGGTGTAGTATGTTGTGCGTTATTTGGTTATGTCGTCTATGTTGAGTGTAGGTCTGTGTATATGTGTGTGTATGTATGTGAATATGTGTGTATGTATATGTATATGTGTTTGTATGTATGTGTATATGTGATTGTATGTATGTGTATATGTGTGTGTATGTACGTGTATATGTGTGTGTATGTATGTGTATATATGTGATGATGCCCTTAAGGCATGTTCGGAGCATGCTAGCAATATGCACATATGTGTGTATGTATGTGTATATGTGAGTGTATGTATGTGTATATGTCGTCTCCCCCCCCCCCCCTTCCCCTCCTCTGTGTATGTAGGTGTGTATATGTGTTGTTTGTAGTATATGGTGTGTATGCATGAGTTATATCTGTGTGTATGTATGTGTATATGTGTGATGATGCCGTTAGGGCATGTTCGGAGCATGCTAGCAGTATTTACATATGTGTGTGTGTATGTGTAAATGTGTGTGTATGTATTGGCATGGCATATCTGTGTGATGATATGTATATCTATGTTGTTGTTATATATGTGTGTATGTATTGTATATATGTGTGATGTTGGTTGTTTTTTGGTTATATGTGTGGTATGTATGTGTATAGGTGGTGTATGTAGGTGTAGATGGGTGTGTATGTATGTATATGTATATGTATGGTAGTGTATAGTATTGTGTATATGTTTGTGGATGTAGTGATACATGTGTTTGTGATTGTATGTGTATTGTTGGTATGTATGTGTATATGTGGTATGTGTGTGCACATGTCGTGTGTATGTTATGTGTACATGTGGTGTATGTATGTCGTATATGTCGGGTGATGTATGTGTATAGTTGTGTATGTATGTGTATATGTATGAGTATGTGTCGGTATGTATGTGTATATGTGGTGCCATGTATGGGTATATGTGTGTGTATGTATGTGTATATGTGGTGTATGTATGTGTGTATGGGAGTGTATGTATGTGCATATGTGTGTGTAGTAGTGTATATGTGGGCGTTATGTATGTGTATATGTGAGTGTATTATGTGGAAATGGTGTCTGTATGTGTATATGTGTTGTATGTATGTGTATATGGTGTGTATTATGTGTAATCTGTGGTGTGTATGTGTAGTGTATATTGTGTGTGTATGTTAGGTGGATATATGTGATGATGCCCTGTTATGGCATGTTCGGAGCATGTAGTCAATATGCACATATGTGTGTATGTATGTGTATATGTGAGGTTGTATGTGTATTTGTGTGTTGATGTGTATGATTGTGTTGTTGTCCTGTGTATATGTGTGTGTATGGATGTGATACTGTGGTATGATGAAGCCCTTTATGGCATGTTCTGGTGACTGCTAAGAAACCTATGTACATATCACTGTGTGTATTGGATGTGTCTATATGTGTGTATATGTGTGTATATGTGTGTGTCTGTATGTGTATATGTGTGTGTATGTATGTGTATATGTGTGTGTATGTTAGTGTATATGTTGTGATGATAAATTAGGGCACTGTTCAGAGCCCCATGCTAGCAAATTTTTACATAAGTGTGTGTATGTATGTGTTATGCTTGGTGTACTGAATGTGTACATGGTTGTTTATGTTGTGTATTTTGTCTGGTATCGTATGACGTATTATGTGTGTCGTGTATGTATGTGCACATGTGTTTGTTTGTATGTGTACATGTGTGTGTATATATGTGTATATGTGTGTGTATGTATGTGTATATGTGTATGTGTATGTATGTGTATATGTGTGTGTATGTATGTGTATATGTGTATGTATGTATGTGTATATGTGTGTGTATGTATATGAATATGTGTGTGTATGTATGTGTATGTGTGTGTATGTATGTGTATATGTGTGTGTATGTATGTGTATATGTGTGTGTATGTATGTGTATATGTGTGTGTATGTATGTGTTCTTAGTGTGTGTATTGTATGTGTAATGTGTAGAGGTGCTATATGTGTTTGTATGTATGTGTATATGTGTGTATGTATGTGTATATGTGTGTGTATTTATGTGTATATGTGTATGTATGTATGTGTATTGTGTGTGTATGTATGTGTATATGTGTGTGTATGTATGTGTATATGTGTGATGATGCCCTTATGGCATGTTTGGAGCATGCTAGCAATATGCACATATGTGTGTGTATATGTATATGTGAGGTAGTATGTTTATATGTGCTGTGTATGGATGTGTATATGTGTGTGTTGTATATGTACTGTAGCCTATATGTGTGAGTATGTATGTGTATATGTGTGTGTAGTATCGCTATGTGTTTGATGCTATGTTGTATGTGCGTGTATGGTGTGTATCTAGTGTGTGATGTATGTGTATATGCTGTCGATGCTGCCCTCTAGGGCATGTTCGGAGCATGCTAGCAATATGTACATATGTGTGTGTATGTATGTGTAAATGTGAATATGTATGTATGTGTATATGTGCGGGTATGTATGTGTAAATGTGTGTGTATGTATGTATGTGTATATGTGTGTGTATGTATGTGTATATGTTTGTGTATGTATGTGTACATGTGTGTGTATGTATGTGTATATGTTTGTGTATGTATGTGTATATGTGTGTATGTATGTGCACATGTGTGTGTATGTATGTGTACATGTGTGTGTATGTATGTGTATATGTGTGTGTATGTATGTGTATATATGTGTGTATGTATGTGTATATGTGTGTGTATGTATGTGTATATGTGTGTATGTATGTGTATATGTGTGTGTATGTATTTGTATATGTGTGTGTATGTATATGTATATGTGTGTGTCTGTATGTGTATATGTGTGTGTATGTATGTGTGTAGTGGGTGTGCATGCTATGTGCATCTGTGATTTGTGTTATGCTATGTGTATATGAGTGTGTATGCTAAGTGTCTATCGTGACGCCCTTGTATGTATGTGTATATGTTTGTGGATGTATTGTGTATATGTGTGTGTAGGTAGTGATATGTGGTTGTATGTATGTGTATACGTGTGTGTTGTGTGCGTGATCGCGCCCTGTGACATGTATGAATATATGTGTGATGATGCCCTTATGGCATGTTCGGAGCATGATAGCAATATGCACATATGTGTGTGTATATGTATATGTGTGTGTATGTATGTGTATATGTGTTTGTATGTATGTGTATATGTGTGTGTATGTATGTGTATATGTGTGTGTCTGTATGTGTATATGTGTGTGTATGTATGTGTATATGTGTGTGTATGTATGTGTATATGTGAGTGTATGTATGTGTATATGTGTGTGCATGTATGTGCTCAGATGTGGGCTGGCGGCCCGTGTGTTGATTCTGAGTATATGTGTGTGTATGTATGTGGTAATGTGTGTAAGTAGTGTTATGCGTGGTGTATGTATGTTGTATTATGTGTGATGATGCCCCTATGGCATGTTCTGGTAGGCATGCCTAGCAACATATGAAATATGTGGGTGTATGTGTGTATATTTGTGTATATGTGTGTGTATGTGTGTATATGTGTGATGATGCCCTTGTGGCATGTTTGGGGCATACTAGCCACCAAGAGGGTGAGGGACACATGCATGGGTAATGGTAATGATAACGCCTGGTTGGGAGTGGTATTAAGGGAACCCGTCATACGCGGGTAGAGAGCGGTCTTCTACCTCAACTGGACAAGCTACCATTGCGGTTGACAACGACCTGCAACGCTCAGGGCGACCATAGGGGGAATAGAACCCCCGACCCTGCATCCTCAAAGCGAATTGGTGTACCACTAGACCAATTTATTCGCTGAAAGGGGGTACATGCATGGGTATACATTCAGGGATCTAGCTACTTTGGCATGTGCAGAGCTGAGGAGGCGGAGAGGCAATAAAGTAGATGTATCATTTTTTTGGGTGAGGCTTCTTCCAGGCTAAGCTAAGGTCGGGGATGCCTCGGGTAGCACTGTGTTGTGTTGTGTTGTGTTGTGTTGTGTTGTGTTGTGTTGTGTTGTGTTGTGCTGTGCTGTGTTGTGTTGTGTTGTTTTGTGTTGTGTTGTGTTGTGTTGTGTTGTGTTGTGCTGTGTTGTGCTGTGTTGCGTTGCGTTGCGTTGCGTTGCGTTGCGTTGCGTTGCGTTGTGCTGTGCTGTGTTGTGTTGTGTTGTGTTGTGTTGTGTTGTGTTGTGTTGTGCTGTGCTGTGCTGTGTTGTGTTGTGTTGTGCTGTGTTGTGCTGTGCTGTGTTGTGTTGTGTTGTGTTGTGTTGTGTTGTGTTGTGTTGTGTTGTGTTGTGTTGTGTTGTGTTGTGTTGTGTTGTGTTGTGTTGTGTTGTGTTGTGTTGTATTGTGTTGTGCTGTGTTGTGTTGTGTTGTGCTGTGTTGTGCTGTGCTGTGTTGCGTTGTGTTGTGTTTTACTGTGTTGTGTCGTAGTGTTTGTTGAGATGCATGCAGTTGCGCTTCATTCCAAATATACTGGTAGGCTGACACATGTGTGTGTTAACAGGCAGGGCTAGTTGAAATGATAGGAAAGCTGGACTGGAAACATGGATGCCTTGGGCACGCATGATCAAATCCAGTGCTTTATCCTTGTTCATTTTGTTCCGAGCAAGCCATCCTGTTGGCGTATGTTGTTGGTACCAGTAGGGCACATGCAGTGTAGAGCTGGATTGAATATCCTGTTGGCGTCTGTTGTTGGTTCCAGTAGGGCACGTGCAGTGTAGAGTTGGATTGAATATCCTGTCGGCGTCTGTTGTTGATACCAATAGGGCACATGCAGTGTAGAGCTGGATTGAATATCCTGTTGGCGTCTGTTGTTGGTTCCATAAGGGCACGTGCAGTGTAGAGCTGGATTGAATATACTGTTGGCGTCTGTTGTTGATACCAGTAGGGCACATGCAGTGTAGAGCTGGATTGAATATCCGGTTGGCGTCTGTTGTTGATACCAGTAGGGCACATGCAGTGTAGAGCTGGATTGAATATCCTGTTGGCGTCTGTTGTTGATACCAGTAGGGCACATGCAGTGTAGAGTTGGATTGAATAAACAAAATGCAGCACATGCCCACTGTTTCTTTTGGGGGCTACGCATGGTAGCTTCCACCCAGTCCCATTTGCAATCCACTGGGTCATGGTAGCTTCCACCCAGCTCCATTTGCCGTCCACTGGGTCATTGTAGCTTCCACATAGCTCCATTTGCCATCCACTGGGTCATGGTAGCTTCCACCCAGCTCCATTTTCCGTCCACTGGGTCATAGTAGCTTCCACGTAGCTCCATTTACCATCCACTGGGTCATGGTAGCTTCCACCCAGCTCCATTTGCAATCCACTGGGTCAAGCCCAAAGCTGTCAGCGGCACTGAAATGCCCATCGTGTCAGTTTTAAGACGCACTAGCTAGCTACAGGTCTGGCCCAAGGGTGGAGGAAAGGAGCTGCGTATAAGCTGCTCCGTGTAAAAAAAAGAAACAGTGCACGTGTCTTGGGTGAGATGGCCTTGTAATGCACAACCTGGAACTAACTTAATTTATGTCATACCGATTTGAGAAGAAAAGTGGTCCACGATAGCGTACTTGCACGAGAAATCCGGGAAACAGTACCACATTCCCAAACTTTAAGATATGCAATATTCTCACCTGAATTCTTGTAGGCAAAAGCCATGGATATGGTCTGCCAGTTGCTATACTCTGTGCAATCTGTCAAGAATAAGATGTGCACTCCGTTGGGATCATAGGCTGTCACGCTGCCCAGTGCAAGGAGCAGCATGACTATGGGGATGTACATGCTGAGGGCGCTCGGCATGGAGGGGCAGGGTGGGCTTCGAACGAGGACGTGGGTGATCTGAGAGGACAAAAAGTTGATTCAGAAGCTTCGAGCGGAGTGCGTGAGAGAGCAGGTCTCGTGCCTTCGGTTTGTCAAGTTGCTTCGTAGACTCGTCGTAAAGTGAGATCACAAATCGACAGCTGCGGAAGAATCGGCTTTGAATTGCGTCTGATTCGTGAAGCGTACCCAGGGTGAACTTAGCGATTGACTTGCATGTTAGCGATGGAAAAAAACGTTGCTATTTTGTACCAGGGTAGACCTAGGCTAGGTGGTGGACCCGGGTGCGGGTGGTGGACTTGGCTTGGATGTGACAAACAAAGATGGCTTGGACGTGACAAATGCTTGTGCTGTACCGGATCTACCAGATCAAGCACTCTTTTGGATGTCGGGGTTAGCACTACAACTTTATGGGCCGGGCATCCGGGCAGGTGCTCGCACCTGAGAGAAACACAGCGCAGCGAAATCTCGTCTCTCTCTGTGAAGGATAGTGATCCTCACTCCACGCCCCCTCGAGGAGGCGACGCCTTCCCGTCTGAAGACGAGCAGACGTGGTTCAGGCGAAGAGACGAAAACGTAGCGACCTGAACAGTTGACTAAGTACGGTTGACCAACGGACAGGGTCTATCAGGGTTTAGTCATTGAGGAGCGCTGGGAGCAGTACTGGGTACTTCAGCACGAGCCTAAGCAGAGTTTGAGTCCTCTAATTATACAAGTCTATGCAATAGCAGAGATCATTCCTTTGCCCCCCAATTACCCCTAATTATATACCTCGTTACAGCTCGTTAAGACATATTCTATATGTTACACTCTCTTAGTTACTTAGCGTATTCGTTCCAGGTTATCACGTTTGACAGTTCTGATGGCATAATGCAGGACTGCAGGAGTGGGAAAAAATTGCAAACTCCATGCCTCTAAAACCTCAGGGCTGGCCTGGAAGTCTGGAGAGGGTTTCAGAGTTCAAATACCTTGGTGTGGTTTTCAATGAGAAGGGATGCATGAAACATGCTTCTGAATACGCAGCTCGACCTATTTTTGCCGGAATCAAGCTTGTTATAGATATTGGTGAAGAGTATGCAGTTAAGGATAGACCACACACCATGCTTTGCCTGTTCTAGTCTTTTTCCCTTTCTGCTGGAATGTATGGCTCTCAAATCTGGCGCATTTGTCTCATTCAACATCTTCTTGGTGCTACCAGCTGAGACAAAGTAGCATCTACAGATATCCACATGAGGCTTGCTGGTTTTATGAAACGTGTCCTAGGAATGAAGCGATCTGTGCCCAAGCACATAGCGTTCAAAGAAACAGGTCGATTCCCAATTCACTATTACTGGTTGAAGTCAGTGATTAAATTCTGGAACTCCATTGTGAAAAACTGTGATAGTAATTCTGACGAGGGACGTCTCCCTTGCGAATCTCAATACAGCCAGAGAACGCAAAGAAGCAGGGTGTGCCTGATGCCCTAGCGACGTTGTTCTCTTCGGAAGATTCCCAGGATAAATCTTCGGCCACCAATTTACATGGTACCTTCGACACTTAAACCAGTAAACTGGAACAAAGTGGGGAAGTCCTATTCTCCACTCATCTTTTCTTTTACTATAGTCCAAAGTCTTTAGATACACACACTATGGATGAAAGCTCGGGATCACAAGGAAGAAAGAATGCTGTGTATCAGACTTGGGTGTCCTCGTGGGATGAGAGTGGGAAACCTGAGATGCCAAATTATCTGAACCGAGACCTACCTGACAAGGTGCTGCGTAATATGCCTTTATTTAATTTTAAAACTTCCTCCCACTACCTCTAAGTGGAAACTTATAGATGTAAACGTCCAATCGTTCGTTGGAAGGATCGGGTGTGTCACCCGAGTGATTATGAAACAGTTCAAGATGAACACCATGTGGTATTTGATTGTACGGTACTGGCGAAGCCTTGCTGAATTCGAGAAGAAAGTATCAGAGCTTGATTTCCCAATCGGAGAGCAAAATGATTACATATATATAGAGATCTACATTACCTGATGTGCAATCCAGAAGTTGAAGGGCGAGAGAAGCTTCCTTGGTTCATGCATGAATGTATGAAGAGAATCTGTTTCAAATCTGTTTTGATAAGTTTGAATAGTTTTTTTACTGTCGTTATCGTTCAGGAGAAGTGGAGGGGAAAAACGAAAAATTAAAAAGCTTTACCACCATCACCATCACTATCACCGGTAGCATTACAAAGGTTGTGGCGTGTGTGTGAGTGTTTGAGGAGGGAATTTGGTGGGGTGGGGGGCTGGGTGAAAGCTGTGGTGGGTAGGTAACCAATCAAGCAACCAGGAGGCAGAGGTCAAGGAGAGCAGCAGCAAGAGGCTCAAGGAGGAGGAGACAAGGCAGAGCTTAAGAAATCATAGTCCATCAACATGGACTTGCATACTGTAGGAGTGCTCATTCCAAGGGGTGAGATCCCTCACTCGCTGGTGTTTTCTAGACCACCATCGTTTTTCGGTTTTATTGTTTGTTAATGGTTTGTAAATGGTTACATTGGAAATGCGTAGCCTGCAAATGGTTACATTGGAATCGAAATGGAAAATAATACCTGGGAATGGTTACGGGGGACAAAATGCGTACACAGGTGTGCACTGCCACTGCCATACCAAAATATACACACGAGGGGACAGCACGCATGATCAAAATAATAGCATCAATAAATGTTACGCCTTATTACGAGGCGCGAGGTTGAGGGGGCCAGCCCAATAGCTTGCACTGGCACCGACCACCAACTAAAACTGCAATATGTTATGGCAGCGGTATCACGAGGGTACAATTGTATATTGGACAGAAACACATAAAAGAAAGATACATGTACAAGATCTTCTTCACTGACTGGATGTCTTGTGTACTGCTGGCTAGCTGGCTGTCTTGTGTACTGCTGACATGTATCTGATCTTCTTCATTGGCTGACTGGCTGTCTTGTGTACTGCTGGCTGGCTGTCTTGTGTACTGCTGACAGACTACTGAACAGGACCTCCCACTCAGCCTGCTCCTCCCGGGCCGCTGTGGGCTGCTCGGCCCCCTTTCGCTGCTCCTACTTAGAAGTCCTTAAACAAGACCTCCCACTCAGCCTGCTCCTCGCGGGTCGCTGTGGGCTGCTTGGCCCCCTTCTGCTGGTCCTTCAGCTCGGCCTTTCGCTTAGAGCTGTCTTCTGACTTCGGCTTGCGTGGGGGCATCATGCGTCGGCTGGAGAGGGCCGGCCAGTCAAAGCCCTGGGGAGATTCAAGAAGAATGGGGCTGTTAACAAGCACTACAAGATTTATGGGGCTGTTAGCAAGCACTACAATATCTATGGGGCCGTTAGCAAGCACTACAATATTTATGGGGCTGTTAGCAAGCACTGCAATATCTATGGGGCTGTTAGCAAGCACTACAATATCTATGGGGCCGTTAGCAAGCACTACAAGATTTATGGGGCTGTTAGCAAGCACTACAAGATCTATGGGGCTGTTAGCAAGCACTACAATATTAATGGGGCCGTTAGCAAGCACTACAATACCTATGGGGCCGTTAGCAAGTACTACAATATCTATGGGGCTGTTAGCAAGCACTACAAGATCTATGGGGCTGTTAACAAGCACTACAATATATATAGGGCTGTCAACAAGCACTACAAGATCTATGGGGCTGTTAACAAGCACTACAATATACATGGGGCTGTTAACAAGCACTACAAGATCAATGGGCCTGTTAGCAAGCACTACAAGAGTTTCTTACCTGGAACCAGGGGTGGTTTTTGATGTCGTTGGCACGTCCTTGCAGCATCCCAATGCGCTTGATGGGCTTGCGCTCCAGTAGACTAGTTATCAAGTCCTGTGGTTGCAGCAGGTGAGGGAGGTGGGGGTGGGGTGGGGGTGACAGTGGTGGACAGCGTGTGTGTGTGCGGGGGGGGGAAGTGGTGGACAGTGGTTGCAGCAGGTAAGGGGGGGGGGGGGGGGGGGGGGGGGGGGGGGGGGGGACAGTGGTGGACAATGGTGGACAGTGTGAGTGTGTGTGGGGGTGGGGGGGCAGTGGTGGACAGTGGTTGCAGCAGGTGAGGGCGGTAGCAATCAGGTCAGGTTCTCATCCCAGATCTGATGATGATATAAATACAGGGTACCACCTATAGACTGCGCGGCCTCCTGGACATTCTTCCTCGAAAAGCAAAAAATCGAGGGTAAAAAACGCTCACATTGTTTTAGTAGGATATTGCACAATTAAATAATAATCCCAGGTGAGATGATGGTTTAATTATATTGTAGAATTAAATGATCACTGTAGCACGAACTCAGGGCATCCGTCAAAAACGATTGTTTGGGGTTCAGTTCATCAGTGATTTCAATTTTAAGCCCTTTCTACGAAGGTTGGACAAGTCCCTTTAGCCTATTTGGCCTACCCCTGGACGGGAACATACACACAGCAGTCAGGTGCATGTGATGGTGGTTGGTAGTAGATAGAGGTGCATGTGATGGTGGTTGGTAGTAGATAGAGGTGCATGTGATGGTGGTTGGTAGTAGAAAGAGGTGCATGTGATGGTGGTTGGTAGTAGATAGTGGTAGTAGAAGGGAACTGCAATATGAGAGGATATGATGCAGACAGTCTGACTAGGCTTCCGTTACTATTTACATACAATATCATCTGATGCGATTGTTATGCTATCATACATGCACGGGGTCAACATCATACGATATGTCGGTTCCTAGTAGTATAGCACGACCTCCGAACCCCATCGTTAACAATTTGGTGGGGTTCAGTTCACTAGTGCTTGTTTTATATACAGCCCTTCCCAATATTGAGGTTGGGCAAGTCTATCTAGTCTATTTGGCTACGCCTTTACCGGCTAGACTGCAAAAACACACACATGGTGGTAGCGCGTCTTTTCAGGCCTGCTGTTGTTGTTACCTGCATCATCAGCAGCCCCAAGCAAAAAAAGAGGAACAAATTCAGCAGAGCAGAGAACAGCAAAGCAGATCAGAACAGAGCAAAGCATATTAGAGCACAGCACAGCAAATCACAGCAAAGCAGCTCAGAGCACAGCAAAGCAAATCATAGCAGAGCAGAGAACAGCAAAGCAGCTCACAACAAAGCAGAGCAGCACAGAGCAAAGCAGATTAGAGCACAGCAAAGCAAATCATAGCAGAGCAGCCCAGAGCAGAGCAAAGCATCCCACAACAAAGCAGAGCAGCACAGAGCAAAGCAGATAAGAGCACAGCACAGCACAGAGCAAAGCATATTAGAGCACAGCATAGCAAATCACAGCAGAGTGGCTCAGAGCACAGCATAGCAGAGCAAAGCAGATCAGAACAGAGCAAAACATATTACAGCACAGCACAGCATAGTAGCTCAGAGCACAGCAAAGCAGCTCAGATCACAGCAGATCAGATCAGAACAGAACAGAGCAGCTCAGATCACAGCAGATCAGAAAGCTGGCTTTGTGGCTTCGTGTGGTCAAACAGACAACGGGATGACCCTAGGGGCTCCTGCCTCCCAGAAGGGGTGGGGGTCGTGTGTGTGTGTGTGTGTGGTGGTGGTGGTGGTGGTGGAGGTGTGTGTGGGGGGGGGGTCTGCCAAAAATGGGCATGCACCTTTGCATTGCTCGACATATAAGGTGGGTACTTGATGGGCCACTTGTCTTCTGTATGTATGTATGCATGTTACAGGCCAGGGGTAGGCCTAAAAGGATATAGGGATTTGCCCATCCGTGACAAAAAGGACTAAAAAGAAAAAGCACCTTAGCATTAGCCGACATATATGGTGGATACTTGACAGCCCACTTGCCATCTGTCTGTCTGTCTGTCTGTCTGTCTGTCTGTCTGTATGTATGCATGTTTCAGTCCAGGGGTAGGCCATATAGGCAAAAAGGACTTGCCCACCCACGACAGGAAGGGCTGAAAAGAAAAAGCACCTTAGCATTAGCCGACATATATGGTGGATACTTGACAGCCCACTTGCCATCTGTCTGTCTGTCTGTCTGTCTGTCTGTCTGTATGTATGCATGTTTCAGTCCAGGGGTAGGCCATATAGGCAAAAAGGACTTGCCCACCCACGACAGGAAGGGCTGAAAAGAAAAAGCACCTTAGCATTAGCCGACATATATGGTGGATACTTGACAGCCCACTTGCCATCTGTCTGTCTGTCTGTCTGTCTGTCTGTCTGTCTGTATGTATGCATGTTTCAGTCCAGGGGTAGGCCATATAGGCAAAAAGGACTTGCCCACCCACGACAGGAAGGGCTGAAAAGAAAAAGCACCTTAGCATTAGCCGACATATATGGTGGATACTTGACAGCCCACTTGCCATCTGTCTGTCTGTCTGTCTGTCTGTATGTATGCATGTTTCAGTCCAGGGGTAGGCCATATAGGCAAAAAGGACTTGCCCACCCACGACAGGAAGGGCTGAAAAGAAAAAGCACCTTTGCATTAGCCGACATATATGGTGGATACTTGACAGGCCACTTGTCATCCACAATACGGCGCATGACCTCCATGGGGTCCTGGGTCTTGGGACTGGTGAAGGGCTGGCGGGCTGTTAGGAGCACATACCTGCGGGGAAAAGTGGTGGTGGTGGACGGTAAGGAGTGGTGGAAGGTAAGGAGTGGTGGAGATGGTGGTGGGTCCTGGGTCTTGAGATTGGCTGAGTGGTGGTGAAAGGTGGTGGAAGGTGAAGGTGGTGGTGAAGATGGTGGTGGAAGGTGGTAGTGGAAGGTGAAGGTGGTGGTGAAGATGGTGGTGGAAGGTAAGGAGTGGTGGAGATGGTGGTGGGTCCTGGGTCTTGAGATTGGCTGAGTGGTGGTGAAAGGTGGTGGAAGGTGAAGGTGGTGGTGAAGATGGTGGTGGAAGGTGGTGGTGGAAGGTGGTAGTGGAAGGTGAAGGTGGTGGTGAAGATGGTGGTGGAAGGTAAGGAGTGGTGGAGATGGTGGTGGGTCCTGGGTCTTGTATTGGCTGATTGGTGTTTGAAGGTGGTGTGGTTGGAAGGTGGTGGAAGGTGAAGGTGGTGGTGAAGATGGTGGTGGAAGGTGGTGGTGGAAGGTGGTAGTGGACGGTTGAATTTGAAGTGGTGCGTGTGAAGATGGTGTGTTGGAACGGTGGTGTGGAAGGTGGTAGTGAAGGTGAAGGTGGTGGTGAAGATGGTGGTGGAAGGTGGTAGTGGAAGGTGGTAGGGCGGTTGAAGGTTGGTTGTGAAGTATGGTTGTGGAAATGTTTTGGTGGCAGTTGTTGGTGTGGAAAGTAAGGAGTGTGCTTGACGATGGTGGTGGAAGGTAAGGAGTGGTGGTGAAGATGGTGGTGGAAGGTGGTGTGGTGGAAGGTAAGGAGTGGTGGTGAAGATGGTGGTGGAAGGTAAGGAGTGGTGGTGAAGATGGTGGTGGAAGGTAAGGAGTGGGGAGGTGTTGGTAAAGTGGGTGGGAAAGTAAGAGTGGTGGTGCTTGAGATGGGGTGGAAGGTTGGGTGGTGTGGAAAGTAAGGATGGTGGTGACGCTGGTGGTGGAGTGTTGGTGGCAGTTGGTGGTGGTGGAAGTAGGAGTGGTGGTGAATGAGATGGTTGTGGAAGGTGGTGGTGGAAGGTTAAGGGAGTGGTGGTGACATGGTTGTGGAAGGTAATGAGTGGTGAGTGAAAGATGGTGTTGGAGGTAAGGAAGTGGTGGTCGAATGAAAGGTGGTGGTGGAGGCAAAAAAAAAAAAACAAAGCGTTAAGCGTGGTGATGAAGATGGTGGTGGAAGGTGGTGGTGGAAAGTAAGGAGTGGTGGTGAAGATGGTGGTGGAAGGTGGTGGTGGTGGTGGTGGAAAGTAAGGAGTGGTGTTGGAAGGTAAGGAGTGGTGGTGAAGATGGTGTTGGAAGGTAAGGAGTGGTGGTGAAGGTGGTGGTGGAAGGTAAGGAGTGGTGGTGAAGATGGTGGTGGAAGGTAAGGAGTGGTGATGAAGATGGTGGTGGAAGGTGGTGGTGGTGGAAGGTAAGGAGTGGTGGTGAAGATGGTGGTGGAAGGTAAGGAGTGGTGGTGAAGATGGTGGTGGGGAAGGTAAGGAGTGGTGGTGAAGATGTTGGTGGAAGGTAAGGAGTGGTGGTGAAGATGGTGGTGGAAGGTGGGGAGTGGTGGTGAAGATGGTGGTGGAAGGTAAGGAGTGGTGGTGATTGTGGTGAAAGGTGGTGGTGGAAGGTAAGGAGTGGTGGAGATGGTGGTGGTGGAAGGTGAAGGTGGTGGTGTGGATAGTGGTGGGGTGGTGGTGGAGATGGTGGTGGTGGTGGTGGTGGAAGGTAAGGAGTGGTGGCAATGGTGGTGTAGTGGTGGTGAAGATGGTGGTGGAGGGTGAGGAGTGGTGGTGATGGTGGAGTGGTGGTGGAAGGTAAGGAGTGGTGGTGGTGGAGTGGTGGTGGAAGGTAAGGAGTGGTGGTGGTGGAGTGGTGGTGGAAGGTAAGAAGTTGTGGAAGGTGGCGGTGAAAGGTGGAGGTGGAAGGGAAGGAGTGGTGAAAGGTAAGGAGTGGTGGTGATGGCGGAGTGGTGGTGGGAGGTAAGGAGTGGTGGTGGTGGAGTGGTGGTGAAAGGTAAGGAGTGGTGGAAGGTAAGGAGTGGTGGTGATGGTGGAGTGGTGGTGGAGGTAAAGGAGTGTGGTGGTGGGTGGAAGTGGTGGTGGAAGGTAAGGAGTGGTGGAAGGTGGTGGTGAAAGGTGGAGGTGGAAGGTAAGGAGTGGTGGTGATGGTGGTGATGGTGGAGTGGTGGTGGGAGGTAAGGAGTGGTGATGGTGGAGTGGTGGTGAAACGTAAGGAGTGGTCGGTTGATGAAGATGGTGTGGAAGGTTTAAGAGTGGTTGTTTGACGATGGTGTTGTGAAGGTAAGGGAGTGGTGGTTGAAGATGGTGGTGAGGTAAGAGTGGGTGTTGAGTGGTGGTGGACAGGTGGTGGTGAAGGTAAGGAGTGTTGGAGATGGTTGGTGGTTGGAAGGTGAAGGTGGTGGTGTGGATAGTGGTTGGGTGTGTTTGCGATGGTGGTGGTGTTGGTTGTGGAAGAGTAAGGGAGGTGGTGGGGATGGTGGTTGTTGTAGTGGTGGTTTGAAGATGGTGGGTGGAGGGTTATGAGTGGGGTGGATGTGCGCGTGGTGTGGTGGAAGGTAAGGAGTGTGGTGTGGAGTGGTGGTGGAAGGTAAAGAAGTTGTGGAAGGTGGCGGTGGATGATGTGAATGAAAGGGGTGAACGGTGGAGTGGAAGTTATAGGCGTGGTGAAAGGTAAGGAGTGGTGTGAGGCGGCGTGTGTGGTGGGAGGTAAGGAGTGGTGGTGGTGGAGTGGTAGTGAAAGGTAAGGAGTGGTGGAAGGTAAGGAGTGGTGGTGATGGTGGAGTGGTGGTGGGAGGTAAGGAGTGGTGGTGGTGGAGTGGTGGTGGAAGGGAAGGAGTGGTGGAAGGTGGTGGTGAAAGGTGGAGGTGGAAGGTAAGGAGTGGTGGTGATGGTGGAGTGGTGGTGGGAGGCAAGGAGTGGTGGTGGTGGAGTGGTGGTGAAAGGTAAGGAGTGGTGGAAGGTAAGGAGTGGTGGTGATGGTGGAGTGGTGGTGGAAGGGAAGCAGTGGTGGTGGTGGAGTGGTGGTGGAAGGTAAGAAGTTGTGGAAGGTGGTGGTGAAAGGTGGAGGTGGAAGGTAAGGAGTGGTGGTGATGGTGGAGTGGTGGTGGTAGGTAAGGAGTGGTGGTGGAAGGTAAGGAGTGGTCGTGGAAGGTAAGGAGTGGTGGTGGAAAGTAAGAAGTGGTGGTGGAAGGTGGAGGTGGAAGGGAAGGAGTGGTGAAAGGGAAGGAGTAGTGGTGTTGGAAGGTGGTGGTGGTGGTGGAAGGTGGTGGAGGTGGAAGGGAAGGAGTGGTGGTGTTGGAAGGTAAGAAGTGGTGGTGGTGGTGGCGGTGGAGTGGTGTTGGAAGGTGGCGTTGGAAGGTAAGAAGTGGTGGTGGTGGTGTGGTGTTGGAAGGTGGTCTTGGAAAGTGGTGGTGGAGTGGTGGTGGTGGTGGGGGGGAGGTGATGGTGAGGAGAGCCGACTCCCTGGAAGTTACCAGAAGACCTCTTTTATGAAACGAGTCAAAGCTACGATGGAGCTGACCGAAGCCACTTAGTTATGACACAGTTGGCTGACGTGTCAGGCTTTTTTTTTTTTTGTCGGTCGGTCGCCAAGACGGACAACGGGGTGAATCTGGGGGCTCTCGCCCCCCAGAAGGGGGGGGTCCGCCAAATAGCTGTGGGTACTTACATGAGGACACCAAGGGTTCACCAGTCAACTGAGTGGTTGTAGCCTCGTCCCATCACATTCCCAGGGGCCACACAGCCCCCCTGGACTGTAACATACACACATACCTGAATAAGGGCACTACCATTTTTTTACCCCCACTACCTAAAGCGATCGCTACCTGGGACCCCCTGTTTGGCCCAAAGTCCAGACCCCCCCCCCCCCCCTGCATTGTTGTGTATGACGTATACAACGCCTTTCGTTTCCCAATCGGGCACCACATTTTCCTCATGTCCCACTTTTGGTTCCAGAGCTAAGACATATAATAACACCACAAAAAAAGCTATATGTCCATACATGAGGACACCCAGTCAACTGAGTGGTTGCACCCTCGACCCATTATGTTCCCAGGGGTCGCATTTCCCCCTGGACTGCAACATACGCACACACCTGAATCAGAGTACTAACAGGGTCCCCCCCCCCCCCCCCCCCCAACAACAACAACAACACGAAAAAAGCTATTTGTCCTTACATGAGGACACCCAGTGTCCACCAGTCATCTGAGTGGTTGTAGCCTCGACCCACCACATTCCCAGGGGCCACATAGCCCCACTGGACTGTAACATACACACACACTTGAACCAGGGCACCAACAGGGTTTCCCCTCCCCCCCCACTACCTTCTTGATCGCTACCTGGGACCCCCTGTTTTGGCCCAAAGTTACCCCCACCCCTACCCCCCCCTCCCCCAACAACAAAAACAACACGAAAAAAGCTATGGGTACGTACATGAGGACACCCAGGGTCCACCAGTCGACTGAGTGGTTGTACCCTCGACCCATCACGTTCTCAGGAGCCACATAGCCTGGAGTTCCACAGAAGGTGTACGTGCGTGCACCAGCTTCCACATGCTTAGCAAAGCCAAAGTCACCCAGCTTTGCATAGCCCTGCATAGGTGTGAGGGTGTGAGGGTGTGAGGGTGTGAGCATGAGTGTGTGAGGTTTTCTTGTTCTTTTTGCTTCTGGTGCTGCCCACATGCTCAGTGAAGCCCTGCATGGGTGTGAGGGTGCGTGGGTGTGAGCATGAAGGTGTGAGAGTTTGAGCATTAGTGTGTGAGTGTGTGAGGTTTGTAGTGTTCTTTCTGCTTCTGGTGCTGTCCACATGCTTAGTGAAGCCAAAGTCACCCAGCTTTGCATAGCCCTGCATGGGAATGAGGGTGTGAGAGTGTGGGGGTGGGGGTGTGAGGTGCGAGGGTAGGAGCATGAGGATGTGAGAGTGTGAGAATGAGGGCGTGAGGGTGGGAGCATGAGGGTGTGAGGGTGGGAGCATGAAGGTGTGAGGGTGTGAGGGTTTAAGGGTGGGTTACCAAGCCCAACCTGTGAGTTGATCAATACGTTATCGGGTTTCAGGTCCCTGAACACTCACCCACCGTTGTGGAGGTATTCCACAGCCAAAACGATGGGGGTACTTGAAATAAAAAACCTATATGGATTATTCCCTACCAAGCCCTACCTGTGCGTTCTCGAGTTTCAGGTCCCTGAACACGAGCCCACCGTTGTGGAGGTATTCCACAGCCAAAACGATGGGGGTACTTGAAATACAAAAACTATATGAACTAGTCTCCTACCCATGAACTCGTCCCCTACCGATGAACTGGTCCCCTACCCATGAACTCGTCCCCTACCCATGAACTCGTCCCCTACCCATGAACTCGTCCCCTACCCATGAACTCGTCCCCTACTTAGCTGTACCTGTGAGTCGATCAGCACGTTCTCGGGTTGCAGGACTCTGAACACTAGCCCACTGATGTGGAGGTATTCCACAGCCAACACGATGGGGGTACTTGAAATTAAAAACTTTACGAACGTTTCCCTACCGAGCCCTACCTGTGCGTTCTCGGGTTGCAGGACCCTGAACACTAGCCCACTGATGTGGAGGTATTCCACAGCCAACACGATGGGGGTACTTGAAATTAAAAACTTTACGAACTTTTCCCTACCGAGCCCTACCTGTGCATTCTCGGGTTGCAGGACCCTGAACACTAGCCCACTGATGTGGAGGTATTCCACAGCCAAACGATGGAGGTACTTGAAATTAAAAACTTTACGAACGTTTCCCTACCGAGCCCTACCTGTGCGTTCTCGGGTTGCAGGACCCTGAACACTAGCCCACTGATGTGGAGGTATTCCACAGCCAACACGATGGGGGTACTTGAAATTAAAAAGTTTACGAACGTTTCCCTACCGAGCCCTACCTGTGCGTTCTCGGGTTGCAGGACCCTGAACACGAGCCCACTGATGTGGAGGTATTCCACAGCCAACACGATGGGGGTACTTGAAATTAAAAACTTTACGAACGTTTCCCTACCGAGCCCTACCTGTGCGTTCTCGGGTTGCAGGACCCTGAACACGAGCCCACTGATGTGGAGGTATTCCACAGCCAACACGATGGGGGTACTTGAAATTAAAAACTTTACGAACGTTTCCCTACCGAGCCCTACCTGTGCGTTCTCGGGTTGCAGGACCCTGAACACTAGCCCACTGATGTGGAGGTATTCCACAGCCAACACGATGGGGGTACTTGAAATTAAAAACTTTCCGAACGTTTCCCTACCGAGCCCTACCTGTGCGTTCTCGGGTTGCAGGACCCTGAACACTAGCCCACTGATGTGGAGGTATTCCACAGCCAACACGATGGGGGTACTTGAAATTAAAAACTTTACGAACGTTTCCCTACCGAGCCCTACCTGTGCGTTCTCGGGTTGCAGGACCCTGAACACGAGCCCACTGATGTGGAGGTATTCCACAGCCAACACGATGGGGGTACTTGAAATTAAAAACTTTACGAACGTTTCCCTACCGAGCCCTACCTGTGCGTTCTCGGGTTGCAGGACCCTGAACACTAGCCCACTGATGTGGAGGTATTCCACAGCCAAACGATGGAGGTACTTGAAATTAAAACTTTACGAACGTTTCCCTACCGAGCCCTACCTGTGCGTTCTCGGGTTGCAGGACCCTGAACACTAGCCCACTGATGTGGAGGTATTCCACAGCCAACACGATGGGGGTACTTGAAATTAAAAACTTTACGAACGTTTCCCTACCGAGCCCTACCTGTGCGTTCTCGGGTTGCAGGACCCTGAACACGAGCCCACTGATGTGGAGGTATTCCACAGCCAACACGATGGGGGTACTTGAAATTAAAAACTTTACGAACGTTTCCCTACCGAGCCCTACCTGTGCGTTCTCGGGTTGCAGGACCCTGAACACTAGCCCACTGATGTGGAGGTATTCCACAGCCAAACGATGGAGGTACTTGAAATTAAAAACTTTACGAACGTTTCCCTACCGAGCCCTACCTGTGCGTTCTCGCGTTGCAGGACCCTGAACACTAGCCCACTGATGTGGAGGTATTCCATGGCCAAAACGATGGGGCTACTTGCAATACAAAAACTTTATGAACTTTTCCCGTACCCATGAACGCGTCCCCTACTGAGCCCTACCTGAGAGTCGATCAGCACATTCTCGAGTTTCAGGTCCCTGAATGCCTGTAGGGTCAAGGCCCTTTATTGTGTTGATTTCAGCTTTTAGGGGGCTTATTCCATTTCATCTTTCAGGGGGCCCATTTGAAAGTCAAACGGGACCATCAGACAGTCGCAAATTGTGAGAGCGTGAGTGCCCCGCCTGAGAGTCAATCAGCACGTTCCTGAAGTTTCCGGTCCCTGAATGGCTGTAGGGTCAAGGCCCTCCATTGTGCTGATTTCATCTTTCAGGGGGCCCATTTGAAAGTCAAACGGGACCATCAGACAGTCGTAAATTGTGAGAGCTTGAGTGCCCTGCCTGAGAGTCAATCAGCACGTTCCTGAAGTTTCAGGTCCCTGAACACTAGCCCACCGCTGTGAAGGTATTCCAGGGCCCAAACAATGGGGGTACTCGAAATACAAAAAATGTATGAACTCGCCCCTTACCGAGCCGCACATGTGAGTCAATCAGCACGTTCTCGGGTTTCAGGTCCCTGAACACTAGCCCACCGTTGTGGAGGTATTCCATGGCCAAAACGATGGGGCTACTTGCAATACAAAGACTTTATGAACTCGCCCCTTACCGAGCCGTACCTGTGAGTCGATCAGCACGTTCTCGGGTTTCAGGTCCCTGAACACTAGCCCACCGTTGTGGAGGTATTCCAGTGCCAAAACAATGGATGCCACGTAGAACTTGGATAGGTTCTCTTCCATGCCCTGCCACATTTTCACAGTGGATTTCTCGTCCACGGGGAATTTGATGACCTTGGCCTCAGCCACTAGCACGTCCATCAAATCCCCTCCGGGCATGAGGTCGAAGAGGAAGTAGAGGTGGAACTTGTCCTGTGGGAGGTGGGGGGTGGGGAAGGTGGGGGGTCCTGTGAAAGGTGGGGGGGGCAGGCATGAGGTCAAGGCCATCAAATCTCCTCCGGGCATGAGGTCGAAGAGGAAGTAGAGGTGCACCTTGTCCTGTGGAAGGGGAGGGACAGAGCAGCAGTACGTGAAAGAGACATATATATAGAGAGAGAGGAGAGAGAGAGAGAGAGAGAGAGAGAGAGAGGAGAGAGAGAGAGAGAGAGAGAGAGAGAGAGGAATAGTTTTCTTGTTCAGGCCTGAGATGCCATCATGTGCTTGCCACAAGGTAAAAAACTTATTCCTGTTATTAATCAGACTACAAGAAACTTGTGTATTAGGCTGGTAGTTACTACCGGTGGTAGATTCAAGTGTATAGTTGGTTTAAAGAGTGGGCACATACATATGTGTGTATGTATGTATGTATGTATGTATGTATGTATGTATGTATGTATGTATGGGTTTGGGGTTTTAGCTCACTCCCCACTCCCATACATACATACATCCATACACACACATACATACAATCAGAATCAAACCCTCTGACCTGACTACCTAGTTCTCCAAGTCAAAGAAAGCAAGCCCTCACAGTGCTTGCTTTCTTTGACTCGAAAACTTGGTAGTCACGTCGGTGCATGAAATTGTAACCCTCATGGGCACGTGGGTGGAAGGGTTCTCAACAGGGTACTTCAAATGGCCAAATTGACCAGCGCTTTAGCGCACTTGAAAACAAAAAACTGCGCTTTGTAGTGCAAAAAGTGCAAAAAATGCTTGCAGCGCCCACAAGGGGTTGCAAAAAACTGCGCTTAAAGCGCAGAGGGGGTCAAAAAGTCAGCGCTCAAAAGCGCAAAAGCGCGCGCTTTGAATTACCCTGGTTCCCAAGACGTGACTGAGTTATAGGACTTGTTATAAGACTTGTTTAAGAAAGGCAGAGTAGGGTGCTGGGTAGCGGATTGGGTCAAAGGCACACTGGCGCAGGCAGAATGGATGTGACATGTTATTTGTGTGTGTGTATGTGAGCTTGTCTGCCTGTCTCTCACACAGGCCTTCCTTGAAAGGAGGCATACTGGCGCAGGCAGAATGGATGTGCCATGTTCTATGTGTGTGTGTATGTGTGTGTGAGCCTGTCTGCCTGTCTCACACACAGGCCTTACTTGAAAGGAGGCAAACTGGCGCAGGCAGGATGAATATGACGTTATTTGTGTGTGTGTTTGCGCCTGTCTGTCTGTCTGTCTCACACACAGGCCTTACTTGAAAGGAGGCATACTGGCGCAGGCAGGATGAATATGACGTTATTTGTGTGTGTGTTTGCGCCTGTCTGCCTGTCTGTCTCACACACAGGCCTTACTTGAAAGGAGGCATACTGGCGCAGGCAGGATGAATATGACGTTATTTGTGTGTGTCTTTGCGCCTGTCTGTCTGTCTCACACACAGGCCTTACTTGAAAGGAGGCATACTGGCGTAGGCAGAAAGGATGTGCCATGTTCTTCGTGATTTGCTGCTCGCAGAAGACATGCTCGGGGCACTGAGCGGCCGACTCCTTGGCCATGCGCTTCATGGCAAACTCACGCCCTGTGGTATCCTCCTGCACCCTCACTACCCGGCTGAAAGCACCCTCTCCTAATAGCTCATGCTCCACCAAGACAAGGCGCTTGTCACTGTCCACGTAGGAGCCTTTGGGCAGGGTAGAATGGCGGAAGGATGGGTGAGGAAGGGTGGGTGGGTGGGTGGGTGGGTCAGAGAGGGTTGGAGAATTGAAAGGATGGGGTGGATTGGAAGGATTGGGAGTGGTGTTGTGGTGTGTGTGGTGGTGTGTTGTGTGGAGTGGTGTTGTGGTGTGTGTTGTGGTGTGTGTTGTGGTGTGTTGTGTGGAGTGGTATGGAGTGGTGTGAAGTAGTGTTGTGTTGTGTTGTGTGGAGTGGTATGGAGTGGTGTTGTGGTGTGTGTTGTGGTGTTGTGGTGTGTTGGGTGGATTGGAAGGATTGGAGGAATTGGGAGGATTGGGTGGTGTCATGGAAGCACCCTCTCCTAATAGCTCATGCTCCACCAAGACAAGGCGCTTGTCACTGTCCACGTAGGAGCCTGTGGCCAGGGTGGTGTGTTGTGTGTTAAGGTGTGTTGTGTGGAGTGGTGGTGTGTGGTGTGGAGTGGTGGTGTGGTGTGTTGATTGGTGGTGTTTTGAAGGAGGTGCATAGACCCACAAGGGCTGTTTTTCCATGTTTCGTTTTCCATGTCTGTGGCCAGGGTAGAATGGCGGAAGGATGGGTGAGGAAAGGTGGGTGAGTGGGTCAGTTAGAGAGGGTTGGAGGATTGGAAGGATGGGGTGGATTGGAAGGATTGGGTGGTATCATGAAAGCACCCTCTCCTAATAGCTCATGCTCCACCAAGACAAAGCGCTTGTAACTGTCCACGTAGGAGCCTGTGGCCAGGGTAGTGTGTTGTGTGGAGAGGGATGGAGTGTTGTGTGGAGTGGTGTTGTGTGGAGTGGTGGTGTGTTGTGTGGAGTGGTGGTGTGTTGTGTGTAATGGCGGAGTGTTGTGTGGAGTGGTGGTGTGTTGTGTGTCATGGCGGAGTGTTGTGTGGAGTGGTGGTGTGTTGTGTGTAATGGCGGAGTGTTGTGTGGAGTGGTGGTGTGTTGTGTGTAATGGCGGAGTGTTGTATGGAGTGGTGTTGTGTGTAATGGCGGAGTGTTGTGTGGAGTGGTGTTGTGTGTAATGGCGGAGTGTTGTGTGGAGTGGTGTTGTGTGTAATGGCGGAGTGTTGTGTGGAGTGGTGTTGTGTGTAATGGCGGAGTGTTGTGTGGAGTGGTGTTGTGTGTAATGGCGGAGTGTTGTGTGGAGTGGTGGTGTGTTGTGTGTAATGGTGGTGAGTTGTGTGGAGTGGTGGTGTGTTGTGTGTAATGGCGGAGTTTTGTGTGGAGTGGTGGTGTGTTGTGTGTAATGGCGGAGTGCTGTTTGGAGTGGTGGTGTGTTGTGTGTAATGGTGGTGAGTTGTGTGGAGTGGTGGTTTGTAATGGTGTGTTGTGTGTAATGGTGGTGTGTCATTTTGGGTTGCTCTTTTGCCTAAACTGAAAACGGAAATCTGCGCGCTGCGCCCAGAGTGGGGTTCAAAAATTGCGTCGATCGCGCAATCAGGCTCCAAAACCTTGCGCAATACAGCACAATAGGGCGCATCATGTAGTACCCTGTTTGCAACCTTAAAAAACTATCGATGAACTCAAGGTGATACATCAAACGCATACTGACTTATTAAAAAAGGGCAGACAATCGCAAAATTAATCACAGTTGCACGAACTCCCGGCCACTGGCCGTAAAACGATTGTATGGGGTTCAGTGCATCAGTGCCTTTTCTGTTTAGCCTCTCCTGGTACCATGGTTAGGGATATGATGTTGACCAAAGGCAAGTATGATATCATATGAGATCATGCAAATTGCAT
Source organism: Chlamydomonas sp. ICE-L (assembly GCA_013435795.1). Lineage (NCBI taxonomy): Eukaryota > Viridiplantae > Chlorophyta > Chlorophyceae > Chlamydomonadales > Chlamydomonadaceae > Chlamydomonas > Chlamydomonas sp. ICE-L. Next base: position 2,016,789 of record JACBWV010000626.1, read on the forward strand.
CATATGACATTCTACGTAAGTGGTAAATTTAGCCTAGCCAGGCCGCCGGCATCATATGATATCATGCAAATTGCATCATATGACATTGTACAGAAGTGGTAAATTTAGCCTAGCCAGGCCGCCGGCATCATATGATATCATGCAAATTGCATCATATGACATTGTACGTAAGTGGTAAATTTAGCCTAGCCAGGCCGCCGGCATCATATGATATCATATGATGAGATGCTATCATATGATGACATGATATCATATGATGAGATGCTATCATATGATGAGATGCTATCATATGATGACATGCTATCACATGATGAGATGCTATCATATGATGAGATGCTATCATATGATGAGATGCTATCATATGATGACATGATATCATATGATGACATGATATCATATGATATCATAGTGCCGTTCCCTAACCATGGTTGGGCAAGTCCCTTAAGCCTATTTGGCTACCCCTGGACTGGACTGAGCCCAGGTCGCACAGTGCACAAGGCCGGGCGAAACCGTCACGCAGATTTGTCAGTCCTGGGTTCAAGAGGTGCTTGGTTCGAGGGGTTCTCAGTTCCCGTCGCTGCGGAAGAAAAATGTTAGATTTTAAAATCGTGAAATTTCCGTGACAGGGCGGTAGTCTACGTAATAATTTGTACCAGCGTGATGTGTGATACAGATGCACTCAACGGTATCATATGATATATCGTACAATATTGTACGATGTATAATGATATATTGTACAATATATTGCCTGATAATCTTGGGGACCAGTACGATATTGAAATCCCTATGTATATTATATGTAGCCATACACATTTTCTATGTAGCCATTTGCATCAGCGTGATGTGTGATATAGATGCACTCATGCTTGTGTGTGTGTGTGTATGCATGATGTACATGAGTACATCATGTAGGTCATAAGTGCCATGAACTACAGTACATGTGTGAGTGAGTGCATGCATAATGTGTGAGTAAATGTGTGATTGTGTGTGTGTGCTTGCCCATTCTATGTATCCACCCTATCATCTCACCAGTGCCCTTGATACCGCCCCTCCTCAGCTCCAACACCTCATCCAGGTGACCCTTGGCAATAGCATTGTTCACGTGGTGACCGTGACCGGTTCGTAGGATGATTTCAGCAACAGGTCGTCGAACAGCTGCACTGCTCTTGGGTTTCAGCTTGGCCATGCGCTGGTTGGTGTTCTGCACAGCACAATTTAGGTGCATGGGTGAAACATCATAAATAAATACCACATAAAATCACATATATATATATCAAAAACAATCAAATGTATATATTGTTTGCTTGCTTTGTGGACATCATGCCTGCACTGCTCTTAGACTTCAGCTTGGCCATGCGCTGCTTGGTGTTCTGCACAGTACAATTTAGGTGCATGGGTGAAACATCATAAATAAATACCACATAAAATCACATATTTGATATATATATATATATATATATATATATCAAATACAATAAATGTATATATTGCTTGCTTGCTTTGTGGGCAAAATGCCTGTGCTGCTCTTAGGCTTCAGCTTGGTCTCGCGCTGCTTGGTGTCCTGGGAGTGCAAGAGTTGTAAATTGAAGGAGACGTATTTGTGTGTGGTAGTGAAGGAGATATTTTTGTGTGTGGTAGTAAAGGAGATGTAGTTGTGTGTGGAAGTGAAGGAGATGTTTTTGTGTGTGGTAGTGAAGGAGATGTATTTGTGTGTGGTAGTGAAGGAGATGTATTTGTGTGTGGTGGTGAAGGAGATGTATTTGTGTGTGGTAGTGAAGGAGATGTATTTGTGTGTGGTAGTGAAGGAGATGTATTTGTGTGTGGTAGTGAAGGAGATGTATTTGTGTGTGGTGGTGAAGGAGATGTATTTGTGTGTGGTAGTGAAGGAGATGTATTTGTGTGTGGTAGTGAAGGAGATGTATTTGTGTGTGGTGGTGACGGAGATGTATTTGTGTGTGGTAGTGAAGGAGATGTATCTGATGTGAATTTCTGCAATTGCAATATGAAGTGAAGGAGATGTATTTGTGTGTGGAGGTGAAGGAGATGCATCTGCTTAAGAAGATGGTGTTTTTCACGCGCTGGTGGGTGTTGTGCAAGTGGTAACAAGAGTGGTGACAATAGGAAGAGAAGGAGATGTATCTGCTTAAGAAGATGGTGCTGTGGTTGCGCTGGTTGGTGTTGTGCAAGTGGTAACAAGAGTGGTGACAAGAGGTAGAGAAGGAGATGTGTCTGCTTAAGAAGATGGTGCTGTGGTTGCGCTGGTTGGTGTTGTGCAAGTGGTAACAAGAGTGGTGACAAGAGGTAGAGAAGGAGATGTATCTGCTTAAGAAGATGGTGCTGTGGTTGCGCTGGTTGGTGTTGTGCAAGTGGTAACAAGAGTGGTGACAAGAGGTAGAGAAGGAGATGTGTCTGCTTAAGAAGATGGTGCTGTGGTTGCGGCTGGTTGGTGTGTGCAAGTGTAACAAGAGTGGTGACAAAGAGGTAGAGAAGGAGATGTATCTGCTTAAGAGATGGTTGCTGTGGTTGCGCTGGTTGGTGTTGTGCAAGTGGTAACAAGAGTGGTGACAAGAGGTAGAGAAGGAGATGTGTCTGCTTAAGAAGATGGTGCTGTGGTTGCGCTGGTTGGTGTTGTGCAAGTGGTAACAAGAGTGGTGACAAGAGGTAGAGAAGGAGATGTATCTGCTTAAGAAGATGGTGCTGCCGCTGGTGGTGTGTGCAAGTGGTAAACAAGAGTGGTGACAAGAGGTAGAGAAGGAGATGTGTCTGCTTAAGAAGATGGTGCTGTGGTTGCGCTGGTTGGTGTTGTGCAAGTGGTAACAAGAGTGGTGACAAGAGGTAGAGAAGGAGATGTATCTGCTTAAGAAGATGGTGCTGTGGTTGCGCTGGTTGGTGTTGTGCAAGTGGTAACAAGAGTGGTGACAATAGGAAGAGAAGGAGATGTATCTGCTTAAGAAGTTAACTTAATCATCATCACACTCATCAGCACCATCAGCACCACTCACCATCATCATCAGCATCAGCATCATCATTTAACCGCCTCAACACTCTTTTCCTGGTTCATAATCTTCTACGGCAATACCAGCACTTGCACGAAAGTGGGGCGGTCTAGAGATAGTTCTGTGAGCATTGTCTTAGCCTTCAACGTAGCCTTCCTAAATAGGATGCATGTAAAATCTGGAAAAATATAAAACCCACCTCGGCACTCTTTTCCTGGTCCATAATCTTCTGCAGCGGCCCCAGCACTTGCACGAAAGTGGCGCGGTCTAGAGAGAGAACTGTTAGCATGGTCTTAGCCTTCACCGTAGCCTTCCTAGGCTCGTCCTTGAGAAGGGCATGCTCCCCAAAGAAGTCTGCTTTAAACAGTCTGTTGACTTCCTTGTCGCCCGCAAACACCACCGCTTCACCGTCTTTAATGATGTAGAACTTGTCCCCAGTCTCTCCCTCTTTGATCACGGTGGAGTCTGTGGGGGGCATGGGGAGGGGGACGGGGAGAGGGGGCGTGAGTGCAGGGGTGGGGAGGGGGGTATGGAGGGAGGGATGGAGGGAGGGAGGGTGTTAGGGGCAGGTAAGGACAGGGGGGCTCGGGGAGGGGGACGGGGAAAGGGGGCGTGAGTGCAGGGGTGGGGAGGGGGGGATGGAGGGAGGGGGGGGAGGGAGGGGGGGTAGGTAAGAACAGGGGGGGGGGGGGGCGGGGAGGGCATACACCACTGCCTTCCCGTCTTTGCTGATGTACAATTTGGTCGCCAGTCTCTCCCTCTTTGATCACGGTGGGGTCTGTGGGGGGCAAGTGAGGGGGGGTAGGGCGTGAGTGCAGTGGGGGGGGGGGGGGGGGATGGAGGGATGGAGGGATGGAGGGAGGGTGTGGGGTAGGTAAGGACAGGGGTGGGTGGGTGGGAGGGTGGGAGGATATACACCACTGCCTCCCCGTCTTTGATGATGTAGAACTTGGTCGCCGGTCTCTCCCTCTTCGATCACGGTGGAGTCTGCAGGGCATGCGGGGAGGGGGACGGGGGAGGAGTGCAGGGGTGGGGAGGGAGGGATGGAGTGAGAGATGGACGGAGGGATGGAGGGAGGGAGGGATGAAGGGAGGGAGGGAGGGAGGGTGTTGGGGTAGGTAAGGACAGGGGGAGGGGGGTGAGTGTAGGGATGGGGATGGAGGGAGGGAGGGATGGAAGGGAGGGATGAAGAGAGGGGGGGGTGTTGGGGTAGGTAAGGACAGGGGGAGGGGGAGAGGGGGGGGGGGGGGGGGGGGGGGAGGGATGGGTAGGTAGGAGGGGTAGGTAGGAGGGGGGTAGGGATGGGTAGGGGTGGGGGGGAGTGCAGGGAAGGGGTGGGGGGTGAGGGGGGGAGGAGGGAGGGAGGGAGGGAGGGAGAGGGAGGGGGTAGGAGGGAGGAGGGAGGGAGGGGGGGGGAGATGGGTAGGGGGGGGGGGGGGGAGGGGAGTGCAGGGAAGGGGGGGGGGGGGGGGGGGGAGGAGGAGGGAGGGAGGGGGGGGGGGGGGAGGGTAGGAGGGGGAGGGGGGATATGGGGAGGAGGGGGGAGGGCAGGGAAGGGGGGGGGGGGCGGGCGGGGGAGGGTCAGAGGGGGGGGGGGAGGGGGAGGGGGAGGGAGGGGGGGGAGTGCAGCTTCTGCTCTCACGTCAAACTAGTGTTTAGGGTTTAGGTTTGATACACACACAAGTGCATACGCAGACTCACACACAAGCACACACACACGTTTGGTGGACTTGCCTTCCGAGTACATCTCCTCCACGAAAGCATCAACCAGCTGGAGCTTCTGCCCTTGCATCAAGCTAGGGTTTAGGGTTTAGGGTTTACACACACACACACTTGGTGGACTTGCCTTCCGAACACATCTCCTCCACGAAAGCGTCAACCAGCTGGAGCGTCTGCCCTCGCGTCAAGCTAGGGTTTAGGGTTTACACACACACACACACACACACAAGTGCAGAGGCAGACACACACACAAGCACACACACACAGGCTTGGTGGACTTGCCTTCCGAATACATCTCCTCCACGAAAGCATCAACCAGCTGGAGCTTCTGCTCTCGTGTCAAGCTAGGGTTTAGGGTTTACACACACACGCAAGTGCAGACGCAGGCACACACTCAAGCACACACACACACACATAAATGCAGACGCAGACACACACTCACACACACACTCGCACACACAAACTCTGTGGACTTGCCTTCCGAGTACATCTCCTCCACGAAAGCATCAACCAGCTGGAGCTTCTGCTCTCGCGTCAAGCTAGGGTTTAGGGGTTAGGGTTTACACACACACGCAAGTGCAGACGCAGGCACACACTCAAGCACACACACACACACACACACACACACACACACATAAATGCAGACGCAGACACACACTCACACACACTCGCACACACAAACTCTGTGGACTTGCCTTCCGAGTACATCTCCTCCACGAAAGCATCAACCAGCTGGAGCTTCTGCTCTCGCGTCAAGCTAGACAAGAGGGCCACACTGTTCATGAAAATCTCCACCTGGGAGGTGCTCTCCTCAGCAGCCATTTGCACGTGCATCCTGTGAGCCAGAGGATGTGCATGTGTGAGTGTGCGTGCTTGTGAGTGTTTGCTTGTGTGCGTATGTTTGCTTGTGTGCGTGCGTGCGTGCGGGGGGGGGGGGGGGGGGGGGGGGGGGGGGGGGGGGGGGGGTCTGCGTGAGTGTGCGTGCTTGTGTGTGTTTGCTTGTGTGCGTGCGTGCGTGCGTGCGTGCGATTGCTTGTGTGTATACTAATATACATGTATGTTACAGTCTGGGGGTAGGCCAAATAGGCTCAAGGGACTAGCCCAACCGTGACAGGAAGGTCTTAATAAAAAGCATTGAAGAACCAAACCCCAAACGATCGTTTTACCGACGGGGGCCCTGAGTCCATGCTACAGTGATAATCTAATTCAACAATTAGAAATGACAATTAGAATTGTCATCCCACATGGGATGATAATTTAATTGCGCGATTATTATTGCATTTTGTATAAAAATGTCGAGAAATGTCCTGAATAATGTATCATGTATCTCCATAGGTGCCTAAGTCTTGGTGAGCATGAATCGCATGGTTTTAGCCTATGGCCTCCAGTCAAAAGTCAAATATTTGTTTGGCATAAAGTTGCCCAACCACGTCAGCTCAATACATAAATACTCAAATTTGGGTTTGCTCAATTGGTGGGAACCAGCTCAAGTGAAACATACTAATTTCTTAACTATGGGCTTCCCTAAGTTGAATCACCTTTTTCCGGCCTTTTTCATAAAGATGATTCAAGGTCTATCGCGCTCCAAACAAATTCCATTAAAATAAAAAGTAGGTAGTCCTATAGCTGACACCTTCCTGTAAATGTCATGGTGATGGCAGGTTGTGGGATGTAGCGCACATGCGGTACGGCAGTACTAAGAGCCAAAAATCACTGATAATTTGCGTTTCGTGAGTGTCATAACTCATGTACGTAGCTGCGTAGACTCAGTTGCATCATTCTGATTTGCAGATTTTGCTTGATAGCATGAAGAATTACTGAAAACAAAAAAAACATTTTCAAATTTCGAACCACACTTTTCAAAAAAAAAAAAAAAATATATATTCTTCAAACGTCCACATCTTCTTAGATTTGTATTTAAGAATGGGGGGTGAAACCTCAAGTTTGGAGGCAGAACTGGGACTAAGGGAGGTGAATTTTCGAGTTGTACTGCTATTCCAGTAAATTCCGAGGCTGAGGATGAAGCGCAGCTTCCAACCTTGTGGTAGGGGTTCGATACGCCTTTCATTCCGCGGAAACTTTAGTCGCGGTAGCTCGCGCGATCCCGTACCGCGATCACGTTGAAGTCGATTCAAGTTTTTGTACATCTCGTGTACTGCCAGCCGGCCTCCTGAGCTGGGCTGCTCGCGGCCAGATGCGAATACGAACAGAAATTAGCTGCGCGCCTAGCTGACGCATTCGCGGACAATATGATCTACTCAGAATTCAATTCCGAGCAGTTGGGGTCGTGAAGGTCCTTGAATCACAATAGTGATTCAACTTAGGGCGTTTTAGGACTTAGGCACTTATGGAGATATAATAATAATAATAATAATAATAATAATAATAATAATAATAATAATAATAATAATGATAATAATAATAATAATTCTTATAATAAAAACAATTTAGCAGGTATTCCCATCCTTCAAAGGAATCAGGATTCATGACCAGCTCCATGCTGCGGTCTTCATCAACCAATTCAGGTTCAATTTTCAGTTTCTCAAAAAATAAAATTATCCGCATAATATAACGGACATTCTAACATGAAATACATTTCATCTTCTACCACTCTTCTACCATCAGCCACCATATTTCAGCACCTGCACATTCTACCAGAACGAGTCTCCACTCCAACCAGATTCAACATTCAATTATTGAGCTCAAAGACGCTGTCTTGCTAAGCGTTTAATATCATCCATATTATTTGTCAAATTAGTGCACTAAAGCTTCTATCCTCTGACTTCATCCAAGTCGCGTTAGTAATAGCTAGTAGTGCTTATGCCTGTTTGCGTGTGTGTATGCATGTGTTTGGGTGAGTGTGATAGTGTGTGTGTGTTGAGTGTGTGTTTTTATGTGTGTGTGTGTGTGTTTATGCCTGTTTGCGTGTGTGTATGCATGTGTTTGAGTGAGTGTGATTGTGTGTGTGAGTTGAGTGTGTGTTTTTATGTGTGTGTGTGTGTTTATGCCTGTTTGCGTGTGTGTATGCATGTGTTTGAGTGAGTGTGATTGTGTGTGTGTGTGTGTGTTGAGTGTGTGTGTTTATGTATGTGTGTGTGTGTGTGTGTGTGTATGCATGTGTTTGAGTGAGTGTGATTGTGTGTGTGTTGAGTGTGTGTTTTTATGTGTGTGTGTGTGTGTGTTTATGCCTGTTTGCGTGTGTGTATGCATGTGTTTGAGTGAGTGTGATTGTGTGTGTGTGTGTGTTGAGTGTGCGTGTTTATGTGTGTGTGTGTGTTTATGCCTGTTTGCGTGTGTGTATGCATGTGTTTGAGTGAGTGTGATTGTGTGTGTGTGTGTGTTGAGTGTGTGTGTTTATGTGTGTGTGTGTGTTTATGCCTGTTTGCGTGTGTTGTATGCAATGTGTTTGAGTGAGTGTGATTGTGTGTGTATGTGTGGTTTATGTGTTGTGTTTATGTGTGTGTGTGTTTAGTGTGTGTGTGTTATGCCTGTTTGCGTGTGTGTGCATGTGTATGAGTGAGTCTGATGAGTGTGATGTGTGTATTAAGTGTGCTTGGTCTTTTGTGGTGAGTGTGTGTGTTTATGCCTGTTTGCGTGTGTTCATGCGTGTGTTTGAGTGAGTGTGATTGTGTGTGTATTGAGTGTGTGTGTTTATGTGTGTGTGTTTATGCCTGTTTGCGTGTGTGTATGCATGTATTTGAGTGAGTGTGATTGTGTGTGTGTGTGTTGAGTGTGTGTGTTAGTGTGTGTGAGTGTTTATGCCTGTTTGCGTGTGTGTATGCGTGTGTGTGTGTGTGTTTATACGTGTTTGCGTGTGTGTTGTTTAGGAGTGATTGCGTGTGTCTGTGACGGAAATTTGGATAAACAAAAACAAGGTCGGGCAATCTGGAAAAAATGTACTCAATATTTCATGTTGACAGTGCAACATCGATTTAGTCAAGATCAGGGTACTTCCATTGACCAAATTGGCCAGCGCTTTAACGCGCTTCAAAAAGAAATTGCGCTTTGTAGTGCAAAAAGAGCAAAAATTGCTTGCTGCGCCCACAGGGGGGTGCAAAAAACTGCGCAAAACGCGCAGTGTGGCTCAAAAAGGACTTCACTGGGAGCAGCCTAGAAGCTGCTACACGCAGCCTAAAAAGGAAACAGTGCTGGCCTGGACTTCACTGGGAGCAGCCTAGAAGCTGCTACACGTAGCCTAAAAAGGAAACAGTGCTGGCCTGGACTTCACTGGGAGCAGCCTAGAAGCTGCTACACGTAGCCTAAAAAGGAAACAGTGCTGGCCTGGACTTCACTGGATTTATTCCTGATAACGTGTGGCCATTCCGCAATGCACGGCGACGCAGGAGTCCAACTGAACTAATCAGAAATGCCCCCCCCACACCCACCCCCGACCCCCCGGGCTCTGCGCTTCGAGCTTTGCAAGGTTCGGGGGGCAGCGCATCATACAAGAATCGCACTGAGTTGCTCAATTTGCAGCGCGTTGCACACACACACACTCAGACCCCCCCCCCCCACCCACACCACCACCACACACTCTCAGACCCCCCCCCACCACCCACCCACCCACCCACGCACACAAACACATGCACGAAAAACTATTTTAACTACCTGAACTTCTCCCTATCCAGGACCCAGACGACAGCTTTTGAGGTGGCAGCCACTGTGGCTGATCGAGGGCAGTTGTACATGAGGGAGATCTCACCAAAGCAGTCATCGCGCTCCTTGGTGTTGACCTGAGGGGCGCACAGGGGCGTACATGAGGGGGGGGGGGGGGAAGGGAGGGGAGGGAAGGGGAGGGGCAGTCTCATGGCCCTAACCAAATGTATTAAAGGAGCACCGTCTTACAGAGGTAGAGGACGGTCTGCTACTTTACCTGGACAAAGCTACCATGGTGGTTGACAGCGACCGCCAACACTTAAGCGCACCCTTGGGGATTCGAACCCAGCAGCTTCATCGGTTCAACGAAATGACCAACCATTGAACCATTCGTCGAAACGTGAAGGTTCCTCCGGTAGTGTACTTAACCCAAAGCTGCCTTACCTATCCTACCCACGACTCACACACAGGCCAGGGCTTTTTTTCAAAAATGAAAGTGGGTTTTTTTATAGCTGAATGGTTGTAGGCCTCCTCAAGGGTCAGCGTTGAAGTGTTTTGTGTAGCTTTTTATAGCTTTTACAGCATTTTATAGCTTTCATGCTTGCTTTCATGGGCCATTTAGGGCAAAAAGAACAAACAAAAACTTCTTGTTTACACTTGTATAGCGATAAATTTCAACAAAACTGAGTCAAAACTAGCGATCGCTATATTTAGCAGAAATAAACAGCCCTGACACAGGCGTTATGAACTCATTCTTCACACCTTTCCTCCACATGCCTACGTGTTGCAGTCCTCCTATGCAACCTACACACAACTCATACGCATGTGTACCCCTTCAGACATTCCCCTCACATGCATACGTATGGCAGTCCTCCTATGTAACCTACACACAACTCATACGCATGTGTCCCCCTTCAGACATTCCCCTCACATGCACCCTTGTCGAAGCCAGGTATGCACCTCTCCCACACACAACTCACACGCATGTGTCCCCCTTCACACCTTTCCCACACATGCACACTTGTTGAAGTCCGCCAATGCAACTCTGAACTCTCACACACACAACCCGCATTCACGTGCGCTCATACACACCTAACCTAAAAAAAACGCGTAGAGGGGCGTGGTGTTAAGAGGACCCTCCCGTACGCCGCAGCTGGGGAAAGGCACCATAGCACACCTAACCTTCATATGTTGACATGTTACAGTCTCCCCCTCTATCCCACACTTCTAGCTCTTTCACAACCTGTTGGCCTGTCCTCCAGCACACCCATCCCATGAACTTATCCAGCACACCAATTTTACACTCAGTTACTTGTATCTATCAGCTGCGCACCTTGAACATGATACCCTTCCGGCGCTCCAGGACCTGCATAGGGGCAGAGCAGCAACGCGGTGATTTTTTATCAAATCTGAAAGTGGGTTTTTCTTAGCTTTATGGTTTTAGGCCTCCTCCAGGGAAAGCGTTTTCGTGCGTTCCATAGCTTTTTCTATAGCTTATTGTAGCTTTCGGGGGCCATTTAGGGCAACAAAAAAAACAGTTTTTTTTACCCTTTTTATAGCGATAATTTTGCTGAAACGGGGTCAAATCTAGCGATCGCTATATATAGCGGAAATAAAAATCCCTGCAGCGACGCCTCCGTTATTTATACATGTATATGATATTTTGTGTATCAACTTATTTTCCTGGTAATTTCCTGATAATAATTTGTGTACTGCCAAAGAAGGCGAGCAGTCAAATTGCTGGCTGAAGCTTTGTAACCAAGTTCAAGTTCCAGTATCACATTAAATATCCCACAGTAGGCTCTAACCCCCCCGGCAGTAGCCTTACGCCAGCTTACGCCAGTGTTTTTAATTTAAGCTAAAAGCAGCACCTTCCAGGCAGCTCCCCTGACTGACTATTCAGCCAAAGCTGGCGCAACATAGTGTGGCTAGAAGCTGACAGAACCCACTGTCCAGAACAGTCAAACTCTTGGGGCTTAGCCTAGTGCCTGACTCGGGGAGCTGCCTAGAAGCGGCTGCTCGTGGCTGAAAAGAAAAACTATGCCTCATGCAAAACAACATGCCCACGAAGCGGCATTGCGTGAGTAATTATATAATTATATTTTGATTTTTATATGCCGCATAAACGTATGAATGTATGTATACAACCGTATGAAAACGTATGCATACAACCGTATGAATACAACAATGCATACAACCGTATGCATACAACCGTATGCATACAAACCGTATGCATACAACCGTATGAATACAACAATGCATACAACCGTATGAATACAACAATGCATACAACCGTATGCATACAAACCGTATGCATACAACCGTATGAAAACGTATGATAATTGTTTGCACTTCTGGAGAAAATACTTTCACATTGGTTTAAAGGTATCGCCGTGTAGCTAATTTCATAAGCATCACATACCAACTCTCAAACAAATAATCTGGTTTGTTTAAATTGTCCAACTCTCAGGAAAATAAATCACGACCAGAATGTGTGCTGACCGCGGTGCCAATCTAAGGGAGCCATTGAACACCAGTTGGTCTAGTATATAACTGTAGACGTGTATAATAATATAAGTATATAACTATATTGCAATATTGTCCATGTTCACATTGCACTAGGCTTGCGCCATCAATCCACCAAGCCCACATGGGAGCACAGTGGAATGGAAGGCTAGGTGAAGCTCTGATATATGTACCTGATATGTGGCTATCCAAGTCAAACTTGGGGCCAAAATTAAACAAAATGTTACAATTGAAAGGTTAATTGTATTGCATATTTTGATAGAGGAGGTCAGTAGCTTTTCAATTAGCTATCTAAATCAAAAATTGGATGAAAATCAAGAAAGTTAAATGCCAAGAGGCATCCTGTACTTTTCGGAGTACACTACTCATATGTTTGGACATACGTATGAGTATACGTTTCGAGAAAAAAAATCATGTGTATGAACATGCGTATGAGTATCAGAACGTATGATCATACGTTCATACGTCGGCCCAACCCTACAAATAAACTCTCAGACCCCCATCCCCTTCCCCCACCTGCCCAAGCTCAATGAGAGGGTATTTTTAGGTTTTAAGCTTGTGCACGGTGGTCCTGAAAATGAGATAAATACACGGACACCACATCCCATATCCCCACCACCTGGGTATTCTCCCCATCAGCATCGTCTTCTCACCTCGAAGGTTCCACTTTTGACAACGTAGAGCTGTGATGCTGACAATCCTGTGTCTCCCTGCTGAATGAGAATTTCGCCAGCAGTCACTTCCCTCTCGTACATGTCCGACACAATCTTCTTTTGAGTTTCTGGAGGAAGCTTGTCGAACAGTAGCAGCTTCCCAAGCGCACTCTGCATGGAAAGCAGCGTAGGACAGGTGAGCGTAATTTCAAGATTGGCGTTGACATCTATTAATCGCACCATGATTTCGGCCTTATCATCCCCAGCAACAGGTTTCGACGAAAGTTGAGCGAGTCGCATTTCCTTCTCCTTGGGCTTGGAGGCAACGATGGCCTTCACACGACCTGTGTGGAGAGGGGGGGACGAAATTGTAACTTCGATATAGCATCCCTGCCATGCTGGGAAGGAGGTGGCACTTGCAGCTGATGGAGGCAATAGCATTGCGTGCAACGAGGCTTTGCAAACGCCTCTTGCGCAATAACTTCTAGAGGAACTGCAAAGTAACGTCGACTCATCATAAAATGAAACCCCCAGCGTTGTCTGCTTACCGATTTGCGTGCGCATCGCAGACCTGGGCTCGTGCGCATCGCCGGCTTCTTTACTTGATTCTGATCCCATTGCTGCAGAAGAAGTAAGCAACGAGGGGGTTGTTCTACTCGGATCTGATGCTCGGAAAGATATTCCACGAGCTCAGCGTGCCTAGCAGATGTTAAAACGCGGGCGTAACACAAACACTGTAGGATTAGAGATGGGTCGATATAAGGAAGATAATCAATAAGCCAATTCGGCGTGACTAATGAGGGACGATGATCGGATGCATCTGCGGATGACATTCACAAGAGGAGCAGTTGGGGCAGTTGGGGGTGGTAACCCTAACTGGCTAAATCGCCGATCGTGGGTAAGGTGCGCTGGCGTGGCATGGATGGCCCCGAGGGTTTTGTCTTACCGAAGCGGACCGAAGCAAAAAAAGGAAACCCTACCCCTGCCTACCCTATGCCTAAAAACATGAGGAGGGATGACCCCCCACACACACACCACCACCACCACCACACCACCACCCCACTCCACCCCCCTTACATAGAAGTAAGAGGCATGACTTGAAATTATATATGGATTCTGGGTCGTTGTAATATGGTGCACACAATGGCATCCTCAGAATTCCCAAGCAGTTGTTGTGTGATAGTCAAAGTACTCACCCTTTTACCCACCCATACGGCCATACCCACCCATCCATCCTTATCCTTACCTGTCAGCGTATACTACTAGGACACGAGTGCCTGATTGGCATCTGATTCAGATGCCAATCAGGCACTCGTGTCCTAGTAGTATACGCTGACATTACCACCTATACCCACCCACATTATCCACCCATTCACCCACCTACACACTCACCTACACCCACCCCTGGGTCTGAAGTGGTGCCAATGAACTGCTCTTACCAATATAATCTCGATGGTGCCCCCAGAATGTCATTTGCAGGTCTGAGTAAAAAGAAAGCAAAAAGCCTGAGGAGGGTTGAGCTTCCCAGCTTTGGCCACCTCGCCCAGCCACTGGCCTAGGGAGCTTCACGAAGATTCCTCGATCACTCAAGGGGTAAACAACGAAGCAAGCAGTTAAGCAGTCCCTCTGCAACAGAGAAATAGAGAATGGTTGCGCAATATCACCTCCTGGGCAAGTGGGCATGCTTCATTCGGGTAATCTTGGTTGTGGTGCCCGCGAGAGGTACTGATGTAGTTCAGAGCCTCTAGTCTAGAGATCAATCGCTGTTTTGAGGCTGGGATTGGGGCTGAGATTGGGGCTGGCTGATTTAGGGCAAGGATATCTTTGTTTGCAACATCGTGTACAGCTTTTCTGTGTTTTTGAAGCCCAGGTTGAAATAGAATTGAAATTGTCACATCCGTGTAATTTCAATTTCAATTTCAATTGAAGCTCAGGTGTGTTGGGTGTGACTATGATCCGTTAGATAAATCATTAGCCAAAAGGGGCCGAAATGCTCCTAACGAGAATAGTAAAACAAGCATAGGTTACCCCCCGCTGTCTTTGGGCCTGAGCAGGGATATGAGGATGAATCCCCCAAGGATCACCACGAGACACAAAAGACTAGGGAGGGTGACCGGCTTTTATGTTCGCTGGGGAGCATTTTGGCCCCTTTTGGCCGTGGGAGCGTTTAATACAAATAGGGCGCACAGTGCACTCCTTTCATGCTGTTAGACACCCATGTTGCCCACCAAGGTCAAGGTATAAGGTTTGGGCCGGGACTGTTTTTTGAAGCCTTGGAAACCTCCTTTAGGTGCTATCAGCATGAATAGCGGTGCTCTCGCTTGTTTTATGCCTTGGTGACTCCTTATGTACTCCCTTAGAACTATCGGTCCTGACAGTACTATGTCAGCTTCCCGTAGACTGTGTCATTCTTCATGACACTGTGACGACTTCCTGTTGACTGTGTCATCGGTTCTTCTGACACGCGCTGTCTAGCCTTTACCCTGATCAGGTTCCAGGCTACCGCCCCTTTCCTCCGCTGGTGTCCCTTTATGGTTCCCCAGTCTTTTGTAATATTATTCTCGTCTCCGCATTTATAGATTGGCGTGCTGCACACACAAAGTCCACTCTCCGGAGTGTTATCCAAGCTGATAGGTTATACGGCCCTTTATTTACTACCACTGCTTTGCGATGCAACTTCCGCGAGGACCTCCCGCCATTTTGAGAAACTCCATGACATGGATGGTCTTTCCTGGACGCGCGGGATGCGCAGTATCATTCTCAGCGATGGCTGCGACCAATCCTTCCAACGGAGGAACGGCTCCTCTTGATGATTGGCTAGACGTTTGTGCACCAGCTGCCTCTGCTAGCGGTCATGAGAGTCCTTCCGCCATCGTGGAAGTAACCCCCCCCCCGGTCATTCCTCCATCTTCTCTTCCATTTCCTCCCCTGCCGTCTGTCGCCTCCTCCCGTCTGTCGTAGATGACTGTGACGTGCAGACTCAAGTCGGCGACTAGCCTGGACATCGGTGGAGATACCCCGTCTTCGTCTGCTCGCGTCCTTGTCGTCGCTGACCTTTCTCCGGTGTTTGAGGCTCTGCCTGCATACCGGAGGTTGCCAAGCCGACCAAGCTCCCTGCTGATGTCTACGTCGTCTTTGCCCCCTTTGCTCTGCCCAGCCGACGGTCGGCTACTGGCATGAGCTTGCGCTCTAGTGGCTCTGTGCTACCTTCTGGAGAATTTTTTCGATCAAGCTGGCGGATCGCCGGCACTGCCGTAGGGTTCGCCAGAGGAGGACGACCTACGCGTCTGGACCTGGAGATTCTGGAGGTGGTAGGAGGCAGGGGGGTATGGTCAGCACCACTACGGGTGCTGCTCCCTCTACCCCCCAACCGGGTGAGTTGAGCGATAGAGGGGGGGACTTGGGATTGACTGATCATCGACGGCGGGATATTAGGACCTTTACATGCCTCGGCTCTGCTCTTCGCATCCTAGCGATAAATGTTCGAATTCTGCCCTTGCGATTTGCGATTTTCTGCCATTGGTGCGATTTTCTGCACCAGGTGCGACTTGCTGCACTGTCATTCTCGTCTCCTTTTTCCCATACCTCAAATCTCGTCTTCAACCTAACGCTTCCCCACCTTCTGTGATCCCAGGTCTCGCAGCGCCGGACTTCGCCCATGCTACAGGCCGCAGTGGACGCCGTCCTGGCCCTAGTCCAGCGGCCGTGGAGGATCTTTGGCATGATATCTTGGTGGATATTTTTCTCTCTTAGGCTCCTTGTGACCCCTGGGTGCGTTCCGTGGTTCGACAGAGGTTACTACTTTGTCTTCCCGTGCCCCTGGTTCCCCCCTTAGGTGTATGCCTTAGCTACGTGAGTTTGAGTTCAAGTGTTTGAGTTCTGATAGGGCTTAGGAATTTTTAGTTAAGTGGTATAGAGGCATGGTTGATCTCGATTAGTTGGGGCATGCATGAGTTGTTGATGATGACACTGCTCAGCATGGTGCTAGTGTGTTATCTTTGCAATCGCGTGTTCATCTAGGGAGACAAGACTCCTTCGGAGCTTTTCTTTGGGGTTGCACCTGATGTGTCGTTGTTGCGTTTGTTTGGTTGCCCTTGCTATGCAATCTTAGTATTGGGCAGTCACGCAACAAGCTAGTTAGAAAGGCATTATTTGGTAGACTGGTTGGGTATTCCCTGGTGAGTAAGGGTTATTATATTTGGGTTTCCAATGTTGCGCCAGTTAGTAGTGAGTAGTGATGTACTCTCTATATCCAGTTCAGTTCTAAACTGTCTTTCTGGGTTCTCCCATTAGTATGGGTCCCCGTGCCCGCTTGCATCCCTCCTGTCATCAAACGGTGATATGTTATGTGTTACCGGTAATTCCCTACGCCCTTTAACAACCCCAATTGTTGTTGGCTGGCCTGGCTGGATGTGTCATTGTTGCATTCTAGACCAGGGCCTGATCTTGCTGTATTGTGTGTGAAGTTTTAGGGCGGGTGGGAGTTGGATATCCAACTATAATCTTAGCCGAATCTCAGGGGGTCGCCAGGCCCTCCTCTGTGCCACGTTTTAGCGGTGAAGCTTTAGGATTTAGACAGCCTTCGATCATAGTGGTACCTGGATCAGGTCCATTGACTAATAGTCGCCAACCTCCGACCACCTCGGATGGCTCGCGGGTGTCGATAATTCCGACGCCTCCTGTCGTCCCTGGTGGATTACTCGGGTCAAGCCCATGTGATGATGTAGCCGTTGCCGAATGGGTAAGTGATGATCTTGAACACTGGTCTAGCTTGATACTGCGTATGGCTGGGATGTTACAGTCAACCCAGGATTCATTGTTTTAGGTGCTGCTGGTTCTCATACGTAGGTTAACATGGCCCTATGTGTGAGTGCCTATTCCTCAGCACCTCCTAGACTGACTTATAGGGTAGTCTAGATTGGTGGAGCGTTACGACGCTTTGTTTAGGCAGCTTCCTTTCAGCTGTCTTTCTTGGTTTTGGTGGAAGGTGGTACTTAATTCAGACCACCGTTATAGCGTCTTGATGGTTTCTGACTCTTAGTTCCATAGGCAGATGGTTCGTTCGGTGGAGCTCATCATAGATTAGCTCTTTCTTTTTACTCCACACTGTTTTTAGATCACCAGCCCCTCATGTGATTGGAACTTTTTGTGGAGTGTAGTAGTTGTTTCCCTTCGGATTTTACTGTGAATTGGTGGGCTGGGTAATCTTGCAGTTGTACTTGCAGATGTACCGCCGCTCACCTCTTTCTTGTTTTCCGAGTATATTTCAAGCGCCCTTTCAGTCCATCCTTTGCAATAAATTCTTTGCAGTCCTTTTTATGCGTTTACTATTTTTTCAGGTGGACAATAGGTTTTATGTACTATGGTTGTACATCTACCCTTCTATTGTTCATTGAACTGTGTTTCCTTTGTTGGTTACAAGTTTCTTAAAAATTTTAACTTCGCATCCTTTGGATTTTTTCAGTTGCTGCAGGTTTGGTTTGCTTTAGTTAGGCGCTTGGTTTGTCTTGAGTGCACGAGTTCTTTGCGGTGCGATACCCACCTCTTAGACTGTTTTTCGTTAGTGCCGTAGCTGGGGATTTATGATAATTAACTTTCATAAATCTTCTTACTTCCATCTTTGAGTAAGAAACCAGTTCATCATGGTTTTTTTCATCCCAACCTAGTCATGAATTCTATGCTAAGAATAGTTTTTACGGTAGTGGATTTTTCCATCGACTTTATTTTTCCATAATGGACTTTTGCGTCCTCTTGTCTGCGTCCTTTGACTTTGATTCTCTCGTGTGCTGCTCTCACACGATATTTCAATCCGTCTCTTTGGTTATCATTGATTGGCGTTAGGTTCCTATTCCCGGATCGGGTTTTCTATACCGTTGTTCCCCAACTTTGATATACAATTTTTTCAGTCTTCTCTTTAGGTTAAGTTCTCGGTTCTTTCAGTCACCGTTGTTCCCCTCCCTTTGGTATTGGGATTGATTTCTGTTTGGCCTCCCTGTGATTTTCTGGTTTGGTGCCTACTATTCTGGATGAATAGTATTTTTGCGCTTACCATGGATGGTTACATTTCCATTTTGGTCTCAGCTCAGCTCGGTATGACCCAAGTTTTTTGCTGCTACATTTTCGGAGTACTACAGTGGTTTTTGGTTCATCCTTTCTCATCCTTTTATTTTAGACAAGGCTTTCTTCTGGTTTCCTGTTTTTCCGCCGTTCCTTAATAATTTTTGTTTGCTACCAGTTTATGGTTCTATGTCCCCAGTGCCATAGGTGGAGTACTAGTATTGTATGTCACCTGCGTCATAGGTGGAGTATCAGCATGAATAGCGGTGCTCTCGCTTGTTTTATGTCTTGGTGACTCCTTATGTACTCCCTTAGAACTATCGGTCCTGACAGTACTATGTCAGCTTCCCGTAGACTGTGTCATTCTTCATGACACTGTGACGACTTCCTGTTGACTGTGTCATCGGTTCTTCTGACACGCGCTGTCTAGCCTTTACCCTGATCAGGTTCCAGGCTACCGCCCCTTTCCTCCGCTGGTGTCCCTTTATGGTTCCCCAGTCTTTTGTAATATTATTCTCGTCTCCGCATTTATAGATTGGCGTGCTGCACACACAAAGTCCACTCTCCGGAGTGTTATCCAAGCTGATAGGTGCCCCTCAAAAGCTGCACATGTTTTGAGATACTGCATCGCAGTTCAGTCAAAAATACGAATACATATGCCATAGCCACATGGGGTTGGGGTTGCGGTTCAGTTCATCAGTGCCTTTTCTTTTCAAGCCCCTCCTACACGGTTGGGCAAGTCCCTGTAGCCTATTTGGCATACCCCTGGACTGTAACATACATACACACCTGGTGATACGTACATAATTACTTAAATACATGGGCTCACGCTAAGTCCAAGGTGGGCAGATGTGGTACTAGGTCGGTTCCTGGCCCACGAACCGGGAGAAACAGATCCTGACAGTGGACCACCATGCGTCAGATTGACCTTATGGACAGTCGCAGCGCGAATTAGGCCGCGCATCACGAATAATTTCACCGCAAGAGGCGATTCGTACTTTTCCAAGTACTGTGTCTTCGTCTCCTAGCAGTGACAAGCGCGAGCGGCTAGCAACCATTAAAATGAAGTACTATTACGCGTTTAGATAATTGCGCGCCATGGAGCTAATCGAAGCGCGCACTTGAGCCCCTTGTTCAAGCCTGTTTTTAGGCGCCCCTGTGACCCAACATGCTGTGAGAAACTTGCGTGTTGGCAGGCGTTGGAGAGCTCCTGCCTCCTCTGAAGGAGTTCTTGGAGTATAAGCGAGTTGCCATGCCGCGGGCCTTGTCGTGGGCAGCCATCCAGCCCCTGATCCAGCCAGCGTTGCTACTTTTCGTCAGCACGTACTGCCTCGCAGTACAGACTCGGGCAAGCAAGATTCCGAGAGCGTGCTAGTAATTGCAATCAGCGTCAAGGTCTTTATCTCAGCCCTACGATCAACGTCTAGCAGCAATGTTTCCTTCTCTGAGAGTAAGCTTTCGGTGTTTGGAAGTTTTGGCAGCGAGTTTGATTTCGTAGCTATTGTCAAGGGATTGTTTTCCAATGCTTTTTTATCCCCCTACAGGCCTTGGCAGGTGCCAGCGGTCCTTTCGCTTCTGCGAAGCCCATTCGTGATTACGTCTGGCACGACCTCACCAACCCCAAGTGAGTTTTTCGATGCCTTGCCAGTGAGCATGCCTTTTCAACTCGCGCGATTGAATTACTTAGAATCACGCGACCTAGCAGGTTGGAAGTTTCGGTACTTTTGCTGTATTCCTCCTTGATGCGTGCCCTCTTTAGAACTGGAGTGCATCTTTCTATTCCCTGACCCCCCCCCCCCCCCCCCCCCCCCCCCCCCCCGCCCCCTCCTGGGACATCTGCTTCCAGGTACAACTACTTCTTCCACAACATTTTGCCCAATTGCCAATCAGTTGTGCTAACAAGTGGATCTATCTATGCTGCCTACTTGCTCATGACTGCTGAGGCTGGGCGTTAAGCATAGCTGTATGATGGATGCCCAGCTTGTATAATGTGCCTTTTGACTAGATAGACTCCTGTATTGTTGGTTAGCCTTGTAATGTGAGGTACCTTCCACATCTCCCCCTCCCACACTCCCAGAGCCTGTTAGACAACCAGAGACATCTCCAGGATTCACCTGCGACACCATATTCAAGAGCATTATAACCTGGAACCTTGTATGTTGCGCCACAGAGCTGTCAGTAGGGCACTGGTATTGGAGAGCTTGTGAATATGGTCGACAGGTCATGTGCATTGCGAAATAAGAAGTGTGTATCAGTGGTGTTTACTGTTCTTGAATCTCTGGTTGTTGAGGGTGGGTGGTGGTTTTGATGCTGGTTGGGTGATGAAGATGTGTTCAATGGGATTGGTGGTCGTGCGGCAGGTGTGTGTGTTTGGGGGGTGGGTGGAGGATTGATAAGTGTGGATGAGGTGTGTGTGTGTGTGTGGGGGGGGGGGGGGGGGGGGGGGGGGGGTCAGGAGAACTCGCTACTGTGCTGATAGGTGGGGATGAGGTGTGTGTGTGGGGCCAGGGGGGGCAGGAGAACTCGCTACTGTGCTGATAGGTGGGGATGAGGTGTGTGTGTGGGGGGCAGGAGAACTCGCTACTGTGCTGATAGGTGGGGATGAGGTTGTGTGGGGAGGGGGGGGTGGGGGGGGGGGGGGGGGGGCAGAGGGGGGCAGGAGAACTCGCTACTGTGATGATAGGTGGGGATGAGGTGTGTGTGGTGGTGGTGGGGAGGGGGGCAGGAGAACTCGCTATTGTGCTGATAGGTGGGGATGAGGTGTGTGGGGGTGTGGGGGTGGGGGGGTCAGGAGAACTCGCTATTGTGCTGATAGGTGTGTGTGTGTGTGTGTGTGGGGGGGGGGGGCAGGAGAACTCGCTATTGTGCGGATAGGTGGGGATGAGGTGTGTTGGGGGGGGGGGGGGGGGGGGCAGGAGGACTCGCTGCTGTGCAGGCAGATGCTCTGGCTCGTGTTTTCATGCAGTGGAGGTCTTGGCATAGCATGTACTCGTAGCCCTAGTGCCCCATGCATATTGGACGATTGGTGTTACTCGTGTGGTACCTAGAGTATGGTGCAGTATGGGTGTAGCAGGTCATCCGGAACTTGATGACAGGGCTCCAGCACTGTTTGGGGGGGGGGGGGGGGGGGGGCTACGTGTAGCAGCTTCCACCCAGCTCCATTAGCCAGCCACCGGGCAAATCCCAAAGATTTCAGCTGCGTTCGAATGCCCTCCATGCCAGCTTTCAGGCACACTAGCTAGCTCCAGATTTGGCCCAATGACAGGGAAAGGGAGCTGCCTAGAAGCTGCTACTCGTGAGCAAAAAAACAGTGGGCTCCAGCAGCAGTGAAAAAGAGAGGCTGCAAACGTCAAGCCTCAAAAACCTGAGGAGGGCTGCCCTCACCCAATCCGCCCCCTCCATTAAATAGAAATTGCCTAAGTACCTGAGTCACCCTATGCGGTCGCTGGAGGTGGCCAGAAAAAAATGAAGAAAGAGCCAGCATAGACACTCCAATACGCAATTTAAAAACAAAACGTGACACATGGTCTGTTTTTTTAACCATGGCTCGGCATCAGTTCAGCTACACTGCCCCTAGTGGTCTGTCTGGTCATTGCCCCTTCAGGTCTGGCTGGCTGGCTTCAACTGCTAGACAAGCTTCCCCAATCCCCATATACTTCGTCTCCTTCGTCTATAGCTCCCACATACCATTTAGAGCCACCTCTCGACCATGTTCCCCCTTCTAGTGGGCAGCCATGCTGTACTTCCATGTGTACTTTGCACACGAGTGGGGTGTTGATGCACTTTAGAGTTTAAGGTTTGTGTGTTGGTTGGAGGGGGGGGGGGGGGGGGGGGGGCAGATATTTATTGCACGTGGTCGTAGGTGGTGCCAATGGACTGCCCTTGCCCAAGGCCTACTCGTGGGTGGCCGCAGAATTTCATTTGGAGACCTGAGTAAAAAGTTAGAAAAAACGAAATGAGGGCTGACCCCCCCTCCCCCCCCCCCCCCCCCCCCCCCCCCCCCCTCCTAATGGAGGTGCTCAGAAAAATGCGAGAAATGCTCAAAACAATCGCACATATACGCTGCATATACATGTCATAGAAATTGAAATTGAAATTGTTACATCCGAGTAATGCGCCACTCTCAGGACGTGAAGTTAAGGACACCACTGCGTATACATGTCATATACTTCCTATACTCGGTTACTCAGAATAAATCGATTGGCTTGAATCAACCTTTGGCTCCTGGGCTCCAGCTAGCAATTTGGCTGCTCGGCGCCTTCTGTTTGGTTGCTCGCCTTCTTGCAGTTTCTGTGTAACTGATGGGGTTGTTGCATGGTTTTTCAGCTAGGTTGACCTCGTGAACTCTTCGATGCCAAATTGCCAACCAAGGTTGGAATGGATCGTTACATGTTTTTTCAGCCAACTCTGGGTTGCTCACCTACTTCCAATTCCAATTCCACCCAGCCATGAATAGGGGGTTGACGAGTAATGTCTGCAAGCACATCCTGTTTCGACTTATGGCTCAATGGCAGAGCTCGTTGAAATGATGATAGTGCGGGGTTCGAATCCCTATGGGTGCGCTTTCGTGTTCGCGGCCGCTGTCAACCGCCTGTGCGTTGTCCAGGAAAAGTTGTAGCTCGTTTCCCATCGCCGTAAACAGGGCTTCCTTAATATCACGCCTCACCACTCCACCAGTCGTTTTCATTACTCTGCAAGCACCTTCATCTTGGTTATATACCATTATACCGTAGCTCCAGCCAGCAATTTGGCTACTCGCCGTCTTCGGCAGTATAATAAATTGGCAGGGAAAATAAAAAATAAAAAATCGAATACATTCAAGGATGAACAGATTTAGACTGCAAGCATATGAATGGGTGGCAGCGGTTCAGCACACGCAATGCAAGTTGCATCAAACATATTGCACCGTATTTGTGAAAGTAGAAAATCAGTACCGTATCAGAATCTTCGATTCTGGGAAAGCTCAGCCAGATACCAATCCCTAAGGCAACGATTACATCTGATTATCTGAAAGCCTCCCGGGAAAATCCAATACAAATCCAATATTCACAGGGCTGTCAATAGCGTGCGACATGTTCAATTATCATACCATTTATCGTGAAATATCGTACGATTACAATATCGTACACTTTTGTGTTGGGATATCTGTTCGAGATCAAGGGAATATTACCGGTAGTATATTACAGGTAATAGCCTTTACGTGTATGATATCTGGGTCCTGCTCTAGGGGTTTCAATACCTACGCCACCAAAACGGTGGTTGGGAGTTTGGTTTGTATTTCCTCGACATACCCCTGATGTAATTTTTTTTTTTTTTTTAGCACTGAGTCTCATACATCCCCGTGGTGTCCAGAAGACTTTAATATGTAAAAGACAAAAGATGTCCATGCAGAAAAAAAACTTGTCAAATGAACCAATCCAGAAGAAGATACAAGAGTACGATAATATCGTGCGATATTAGTGTACAATATCATACGATAAACATGGAACGAGGGCATGGTCGCCCTTGTGACGTGACGTGACTGTCTATGAGTGTGACGTGACGTAACATGACGTTCTGTGACGTGACGTGACTGCCTTTGCAACTGGCCGAACCCTTAGGGTCTGCAGCGCATCCGTTTTGCTCGCCCGGCAGGACGCCTGATGTTCTGAAGTCGCTACCCATGGAGGGGCGGTAAATATCGTACAATGTCAGTTCAATATCGTACGATAAGCAATGAAATAAATATCGTACGATACGAAGCTTGACAGCCCTAAATAATCAATATGTTACCTGCATTTGCTTATTTTGACTTAGTACCTAGCCCTGGTGTAGGAATGCTTGTTTGCTTTGATTATGAGACAATTGTTACAAGGTTCTATACGCCTGCAATAAGGCGTCTAAACGTCTGCCAGCTGTAAGGCACGTCTGCCAGCTGTAAGACTGCCAGCTGTAAGGCACGTCTGCCAGCTGTAAGTCTGCCATTTGTAAGGCACGTCTGCCAGCTGTAAGGCTGCCAGCTGTAAGGCACGTCTGCCAGCTGTAAGGCTGCCAGCTGTAAGGCACGTCTGCCAGCTGTAAGGCTGCCAGCTGTAAGGCACTCTGCCAGCTGTAAGGCTGCCAGCTGTAAGGCACGTCTGCCAGCTGTAAGTCTGCCAGCTGTAAGGCTGCCAGCTGTGAGGCACGTCTGCCAGCTGTAAGGCTGCCAGCTGTAAGGCACGTCTGCCAGCTGTAAGGCTGCCAGCTGTAAGGCACTCTGCCAGCTGTAAGGCTGCCAGCTGTAAGGCACTCTGCCAGCTGTAAGGCTGCCAGCTATAAGGCACTTTGCCAGCTGTAAGGCTGCCAGCTGTAAGGCACTCAGCCAGCTGTAAGGCACGTCTGCCAGCTGTAAGGCACACTACAGGGTACTTCAGGAGGACCCCCAGCTCTGCTTCCTGATATGTAAACAATTTTGTAGCCTGCATCCTGCGGCGCGACCCTTCCTTCTGGTCAACGGACCCTCCCCATGTTGCGTCCTGCGACGCAACGGACCCTTCGACGTTGCGTCTGCGACGGAGGACGCAGCGTCCTGAACAACCCTGGCACACTAGCTACCTTCAGATTTGGCCCAATGGCAGGGAAAGGGAGCTGCCTAGAAGCTGCTATGCGTGGCAAAACAAACAACCATGGTGTATTGCCCACAGCTACAGGGGTACTGCCCACAGCTCCAGGCACTCTACCTGTAGTTTGAGGCATACTACCAGTAGCCCAAGGCTGCATGAGCTAGCTTCTGGGTCACTAAGCGCACTGCCCATAGCTCCAGGTGTACTGCCTACAGCTCTTGGCACTCTCCCTGTAGCTGAGGCATACGAGTGGGAACTGCATGAGGTTACTTCTAGGGCACATGCACCACACCCACCACATCCTGCTTCGTGATTGGTCCTGTCAACATCTTTCCGGGTATATCAGCAGACATCAGAATCTTGCATGAGGTTACTTCTAGGGCACAGGGCATACTGCACATGTGGTTAGGGTTCACCCCACATGGGGTTAGGGTTTATCCAGCTCTGCTTATGAAGCCACGCCTCCTGACATTTGCTTTCTTATTCTGCTCCGCTCCTGAAGCCACGCCTCCTGACATTTGCTTTCTTACTCATCTTACCCTTCTTTCTTTCTTTCTTCTCAAGACCAAGTCGAATCGAGCTTCTTGGTGCCAAGTTCAAGAACCTGTGCGCTCCTTTCTTAGCTGCTCCCGTCATGGTTGCCCCCTCCCTGCAAAAAGAGGCATTTGTGTGTGTGTATGTGTGTGTGTGTGTGTGTGTGTTTATGTGGGGTCAAGTGTGTATGTGTGTGTGTGTGTGTGTGTGTGTGCTTCCGTCATGGTTGCCCCATCCCTGCAGAATGATGTTGGTGAGTAGGTGGTGTGGGGGATGGGGGATGGGGGATGGGGGGGGGGGGGGGGGGGGGGGGGGGGGTCATGTGCGTGTGTGTGCTCCCGTCATGGTTGCCCCCTCCCAGCAGAAAGAGGCGTGCGTGCGTGCGTGCGTGTGTGTGCTTCCGTCATGGTTGCCCCCTCCTTGCAGACAGAGGTTGGTGAGTAGGTGTGTGTGTGTGTGTGTGTGTGTGTGTGTGTGTGTGTGTGTGAGGGGGATGGGGGGGGATCATGTATGTGTATGCTCCCGTCATGGTTGCCCCCTCCCTGCAGAAAGAGGTGTGCGTGCGTGTGTGTGTGTGCTTCCGTCATGGTTGCCCCCTCCTTGCAGACAGAGGTTGGTGATAGGGGTGCTCAAAAGTAACCAGCCACGCGAGCATAAGTAACTAAACCACAATTGTATGGGCTTGGACTGCTCCCATCTCCTAGTCACTTAGACCCCAGGGTAACAGCTTCCAGGTCTGGATAGGGGAACCCTATATCTAGCTTGGGTGGGTGGATGCTGGCATGAATGTGAGTGAGCTGTAAACTAGGGGTTGTGTTAGTTCTTAGGGTTTACAACTTTTAAATCTGGGAAAAATACAGGACCTGTTTATTTTTTCTTGGCCACTGTTTTTTCATGATAGGTGGGGGTAGGTTATTCTCTCGTGTGTTGCTCAGTTGTGCCTTACCACTTTCTGGTTGGTGGTGTCATTGTGTGTGACTTGTCACAAAGTGTGTGTGTGTGGGAGGGGGTAGGTGCTGTAACATCTGCAGGGCCAAGCTTTAAAAATGTTTGGGCCTCGGACCATAAACGCCTTTCATAGCAATAGACTGAAGGGGTGGGTTAAACAAATCTTACAGAAGTATAAAAAAAAATTGATTGGATAACAACTTTTATGCCACATGAAAATGGCAGAAAAGTTGGTGGTCCCCCCTAGCAAAAGAGAGGCATACATGTGCATTCAACCAGAGCCCTACAAACGCAGCACATGAGCCATAGACAAGTATCATGGCGTGGTATGCTAATTTAATCAATCTGCTAGGGGTGTGAAATATAACTATAGAAGCCTTATTACTTTTGAGCACCCCTAGTGAGTAGGTGTGTGTGTGTGTGTGTGTGAGGGGGATGGGGGATGGGGGGGTATCATGTGTGTGTATGCTCCCGTCATGGTTGCCCCCTCCCTGCAGAAAGAGGCGTGCGTGCGTGTGTGTGTGTGCTTCCGTCATGGTTGCCCCCTCCTTGCAGACAGAGGTTGGTGAGTAGGTGTGTGTGTGTGTGTGTGTGTGAGGGGGATGGGGGGGGGGGGGGATCATGTGTGTGTGTATGCTCCCGTCATGGTTGCCTTCTCACTGCAGAGTCAGTATGTCAGCATTAGCCCAAGTTCCAGGGAGCAACCCAGTTACTTGTAAGCCCCCCACCCCACCCACCCATCATCCAACACCACCCCTACCACCCACCACCCCCTCTTCGACACCTCTACCACCACCACGACACCAACCACCACCACAACCTCAACCACCACCATCTCTACCACCACCACCACGACACCTACCTCTACCACCACCGCGACACCCATCACCACACCCACAAAAACCACAACAACTTCAACCACCACCATCTCTACCACCACCACGACACCCATCACCACCACCACCACCACAACTTCAACCACCACAATCTCTACCACCACCACGACACCCATCACCACCACCACCACCACACCCACCATCACGACACCACCACCACCACAACTTCAACCACCACAATCTCTACCACCACCACAACACCCATCACCACCACCACCACACCCACCACCATCTCTACCACCACCACAACACCCATCACCACGACACCACCACCACAACACCCATCACCACCACCACCACCACACCCACCACCACATGGCTGCTTCATGATTACTCCTGTCAACATCTTGATGTATCAGCAGACATCAGAATCTCGTCCCACCCCCCCCACCACGACACCCACCACCACCACCTTAGTCCCATCTCCACCACCACCCACCACCAGCACAAAACCACCACCTTCCTGTTCGTGCTTACCCCTGACGACATCTTCCCTTGCATACCAGCAGACATCAGAATCCTGTCTCATCTCTCCCACCACCACCACCCACCACAATGTCAACCCATCTCCCCCACCACCATCACAACCACAACACCCCCACCACAATCACACCACCCACCACCACCACCACCTTTGTGCTTACCCCTGTCAACATCTTCTTTGGTATACCAGCAGACATCAGAATCTTGTCCCATCTCCACCACCACAACAAACACCACCACCACCACCTTAGTCCCATCTCCACCACCACCCACCACCACCACAACACCACCATCTTCCCATTTGTGCTTACCCCTGACGACATCTTCCCTGGCATACCAGCATACATCAGAATCTTGTCCTATCTCCACCACCACAACCACCACCACCACCACCTTAGTCCCATCTCCACCAACACCACAACACCACCACCTTTCCGTTCGTGCTTACCCCTGACGACATCTTCCCTGGCATACCAGCAGACATCAGGATCTTGCCCAGATCCACCACCACGACCCACCACAATCTCAACCCATCTCCACCACCACCATCACAACAACACCCACCACCGCCACCTACTTCTGACGACATATTCATTGGTATATCAGCAGACATTAGAATCTCGTTTGACCTTGACCACCGCGACACCCACCACCGCCACCTACCCCTGACGACATATTCCCGGCAGACTTTAGAATCTTGTCCCATCTCCACCACCACCACCACCACCTTCGTGCTTATCCCTGACGACATCTTCCCTGGCATACCAGCAGACATCAGGATCTTGTCCCATCTCCACCACCACAACAATCAGCCACCGCCACCACCCACCACAACACCCCCACCACAATCACAATCACAACCACACCACCCACCACCACCACCTTTCTGTTCGTGCTTACCCCTGACGACATCTTCCCTGGCATACCAGCAGACATCAGGATCTTGTCCAGGTCCATATCCGCCAGATCAGCCAACTGCTGTTGCAAGATCTCCATCATGTCTGCAGATTAGGGTTTTGGGTTTTGGGTTGGGGTGTAAGGATGATGGTTTGGGGTTTGGTGTTGGGGTATTGCGGTTGAGGTGCTGGGGTTGAGGCTTGGGGTTGAGGGTTTGGGGTTAGCGTTTACCAGGAGATAAGATTAGGTTATAGACCTTTGTGCCTCTACACAGAGATTAGGACCCCTACCCTGCCCCCCAGCCCTCCCACCCTTTCCACACATCAACAAGTGTACACCAACATGCGAACACACCAACATGTGTACATCAACATGTGTACACACCAACATGTGTACACCAATATGTGTACATCAACATGTGAACACACCAACAT
Source organism: Chlamydomonas sp. ICE-L (assembly GCA_013435795.1). Classification (NCBI taxonomy): domain Eukaryota; kingdom Viridiplantae; phylum Chlorophyta; class Chlorophyceae; order Chlamydomonadales; family Chlamydomonadaceae; genus Chlamydomonas; species Chlamydomonas sp. ICE-L. The sequence goes on from JACBWV010000626.1 coordinate 2,046,109, forward strand.
GTGTACATCAACATGTGTACAACAACATGTGTACACCAACATGGATACAAATCAACCCCCAACCCGCAAATCTCTCCCTCCACCCGGAACCCCACAAATCTTTCTAACCCCCGACCCACAAATCTTACCACCCCCCAACCCACAAAGTTCGCCCGCAGCCCCCTACCCACAAATCTCTCCAACCCCCAACCCACAAATCTCTCCAACCCCCAACCCACAAATCTCTCTAACCCCCAACCCACAAATCTCTCTAACCCCCAACCCACAAATCTCTCTAACCCCCAACCCACAAATCTCTCTAACCCCCAACCCACAAATCTCGCCCTCAAACTTCCAACCCACAAATCTCTCCAACCCCCAACCCACCAATTTCACCCTTAATCCAAACATCCTTGCTTACCATCCTTCATCTTTGTTTCATTTACTAGAGCCAGATCGCCGTCAACCCACAACTCACAAAACTCGCCCTCAGCCCTCAACCCACAAATTTTGCCCTCACCCCCCAACCCACAAATCTCTCCAACACCCCCAACCCACAAAGTTCGCCCTCACCCCCCAACCCGCAAATCTCTCCTTCAACCCTCAAAGCTCTACGTACCATCTTTCATCTTTGTTTCATTCACTAGAGCCAGATCGCCCTTAACCCACAACTCACAAAACTCGCCCTCAGCCCCCAACCCTCAACCCACAATTTCGCCCTCACCCCCCAACCCGCAAATCTCTCCACCCCCCAACCCACAAAGTTCGCCCTCACCCCCCAACACAAAAATCTCTCCCTCAACCCTCAAAGCTCTACGTACCATCTTTCATCTTCGTTTCATTCAATAGAGCCCGATGCTTCTCCTTTAATTGCTGGTAGTCAATCAAAAGGCGTTGAGATAAGTCGGAGGTGGATTCACTCACTGCCGTGTGGGAGGCGGCTTCTGAATTCAACTGGGGTGGGGTAGGGTGGGGTGGGGGGGGGAGGGGGCACAAGTAGATAGGTTGATTGCTGTGTAAGAGGCGGCTTCTGAATTCAACTGGGGGGGAGGGGTAGGTAGGGTAGGGTGGGGTGGGGTAGGGTGGGGTGGGGGTGGGAGGGGGCAAAGTGGATAGGTTGATTGCTGTGTGGGTGAGGGTGAAATACTTCTCCTTATGTCGCTGGTAGTCAATCAAAAAGGCGTTGCGATAAGTCGAGTGGATTCAAACGGTTGTGTGGGAGGCCGGCTTCGGATTAAACTGAGGGTGGGGTGTGGGTGGGGTGGGGGTGAGGGTGTGGTAACAAGTGGGGGTAGGTGCACGGGGTGAAGGCAGGGGTGTGGGCTGTGGTGTGGGTGAGGGGTTGTAGGGGTGGGGGTGTGGTGGGGTGAAGGAGCGGGTGTGGGTGAGTGGGGGTGAGGGGGTGTTGATTGTAGGTGCGGGTGTGGACGTGGGGGTGAAGGCGGGGGGTGGGTGTGGTGGTAGGGGTTGTTGTGGTAGGTGGGGGTGAAGGAGGGGGTGGGGTTGTCGGGGTGGTGGGGGGGGGGTGAGGGGTGTTGAGGCGGTGTAGGATGGGGTGGGGAGTGGGGAGCTGAAGGGCGGCGGTGTGGTGTGTGGGAGCCGTGAGGGTGTTAGGTGGGGTGAGGTGGGGGTGAGGGGTCTAGGTGGGGTGTAGGTGGGGTGAAGGTGGGGTGTGAGTGGGTGGGGTGAGATAGCGGTGTAGAGTGGGGTGCGGGGTGGGCGTGGGGGTGAAGGCGGGTTGGGTTGTGGGTGGGTGAGGGGCAAACAAGTGGGGTGGGGTGGTTGATAGCGAGGGTTGGAAAAAGGGGACAGGTTTGTTCGCTTGTTTCGGTAGGGGTTAGAGGTAGATTTCACTCTCACTGCGGTGTGGGAGACAGCTTATGATTGGGGGGGGGGGGGGGGAGCAGGCAGACAGGAGAATGTGTTGTGTGTGTGTGTGTGATGTGTGTGTTTGTGTGGTGTGTGTGGGCGTGGGGGGGGGGGCCAGAAGCACGGGGGGGGCCAGAAGTGTGTGTGTTTTTTGTGGGGGGGGTGTTGGGGGGGGGAGAGCCAAAGCGGATCGGTTGATTGCTTTTTTTTTTTTTTCCTGTGTGAGCTGAGGGTGGGCTGAAATGCAGAGTTGTCAGCTCTAATCGCTAGCCAGCCAGTAAACACAGCTACCATAAAAAAGGCTAGTCAGGCAGTCAGGCAGTCACCCGGGTTGGGACACACCCACACCCACACCAACGCACCAATTCAAAAGTGTATTGCAGTCTTCTCAGCTCTAATCGCTAGCCAGCCAGTAAACACAGCTACCACAATAAAAAGTATAGTAGGGGGCCCTGGCAGGTCCCCTGGAGGTCGGCCCCGGGGTGGTGTAATGTTCGTCAAGCAGCAGTGGCAGCCTCCTTGGTGATGGATGCACAAGCAGTTGCTTACTTATCCGTTCAATTTAATATTGGGGGGGTCAAGAGTCAATGGTCGGCCCCGGGGGTGGGATATGGAACACGATGGCTTCTGGGTTTGTAGTTCAGTTGTCTAAAATTGTTACCTTTCTTGTTGAATGTTGAAACATATGGCAAAGTTGTCCACGTGGGTATGCCAAGGTGATACAACATGCGGCAGGATACATTTGCTAATTGCAATCGCCAACAACTTGATCGTTTGAAATATTTGACGCAGATTGTCATGTTATGTTTTATGTCTAGGCTTGGCATCCGATGGTATGCTTTTACTTGGAGAACTTGGAGAACTGTGAGAGAGCCGTCATGTATATGCCATTTATTGTACCAGGTGTGTGAATGCAGTTGAGGCGGATGCCTACTTTCTTGGGCTGTTTCTGATGGATGTGGAACATGGTTTCCGTGTGTCTACGATGAGAGCTTGTTAGTCAGCTGTTGTGTTGGACATGCTCCAGGTCAATAGTTTGAGTCCACAGGGCAGGAGGGAAACGACAAATGAAAACACCGCGTCTACAGTCCGCAATCCTGAGATCCGTACGCGAAGAAGTGCTCTCCGGGGCAAGCTTTCGACAGCAGGTTGGTTCCCAAAGTGCACAATTTTGCCGCAGGTACAGCAACTCCCAAGGAAGTTAAGACTTGAGAAGCGAAGTTGCTCTTCGACCAATGGAGTTGCTTTGCGGATATTGAACTTGCTTTCAGACTATCCAAACTGCTTTGCGACTAATGGACGTGCAGCCCTGAGATCCGTACGCAAATAAGTGCCCAAAGAGAAATTAACACGGGTCGATTCCATGCGAAAGAAGTCAGTTTAACCGGCTGATTTGACCGGCGTTCTATGGAAATGTAAAGATTTGAGAAAACAGCACCATTTCGCTTAAGTGTCGCATAGGTCTGTCCCCCTATAGGGGGCCGACCAACGTGCATCATACCCTGATCACTGTACACCAAGTGAGTCCCTGTCATGCGCAGAGTGAGTGCCCCCAGATGTGAAGAAGAAAGAAATTGATGTTGGTGACAGATATTTTTAAAGACAGTACACCAACGCCACCCAGTTCAAATGTTGTGTATTGCATGTGATGTAGCCCTCTAAAGCCTAGGAGCCACCCACCCCCACCCCCACACCAACGCACAGTAGTCGAAGCTGGTATTGCCAGTGTTGCTCCGCCCTCGAAACAGCTCAGCCACCCACCCCCACCACCCCACGGCAGTGGACTGAGTACGCCACCAGGTGGTGAGGTGCGAGATTGGCCTATGCAGTCGTTGTACCTGCGCCCCCCTCTGGTAATCAGCGCTGAAGTCAGGTGGGATCACCCACGCGCCTACGGCCCCCACTACCAACGCGACCAGTGCGTGCATATTGGTAGTGCAATCGTGTCTGTAGTGGCGCTC
>JACBWV010000626.1:2057857-2167289 GCA_013435795.1 Chlamydomonas sp. ICE-L
CAAAGATAAATAGCAAAACACCAAAAAAAACCCCACCACACCCGGAACAAGGACCACATACGAAGACAACTACCCCCACCCCCACCTCCCACACCCCCCCCCCCCCGAAAGCAATCGCAAACCACCCCCCCCCCCCCCCCCCCCCCCCCCCCCCCCCCCCCCCCCCCCCCCATGAATTTATTTTGATTATGATTTTACATTTGATACACTTTCTATTTAACTTGCCTTCTTACAACTTCCAATTATGTTTATACAATGTTTTATACAATGTCGTGTAGACAACTTCCATTTTGTATACACATGTTTGTACAACTTGTCCTTCATACAACTTTCCATTATGTTTATACGCATGTTTATACAACTTCGCTAGTTATACAAACTTTCCTTTGTGTATTACACATGTGTGTTACAACTTGTCTCATACAAACTTTCCATTATGTTTATACACATGTTTATACAACTTGTGTTTATACAAACTTTCCATTTTTGTATACACATGTTGTACAATTGTCATTCATACAAACTTTCCATTATGTTTATACACATGTTTATACAACTTGTCGTTTATACAACTTTCCATTTTTTGTATACACATGTTGTACAACTTGTCCTTCATACAACTTTCATTATGTTTATACACATGTTATACACTTGTCGTTTATACAACTTTCCATTTTTGTATACACATGTTTGTACAACTTGTCCTCTCATACAACTTTCCCTTATGTTTGTACACATGTTTATACAACTTGTCGTTTATACAACTTTCCATTTTTGTATACACATGTTTGTACAATTGTCCTTCATACAACTTCCATTATGTTTATACACATGTTTATAACAACTTGTCGTTTATACAACTTCCATTTTTGTATACACATGTTGGTACAACTTTCCTTCATACAACTTTCCATTATGTTTATACACATGTTTATACAACTTGTTGTTATACAACTTTCCATTTTTGTATACACATGTTTGTACAACTTGTCGTTCATACAACTTTCCAGTTTGGTTGCATACACATGTTTATACAACTTGTCGTTTATACAACTTTCCATTTTTGTATAACATGTTTGTACAACCTTGTCCTTCATACAACTTTCCATTATGTTTATACACATGTTTATACAACTTGTCGTTTATACAACTTTCCATTTTTGTATACACATGTTTGTACAACTTGTCCTTCATACAACTTTCCATTATGTTTATACACATGTTTATACAACTTGTCGTTTATACAACTTTCCATTTTTGTATACACATGTTTGTACAACTTTTCCTTCATACAACTTTCCATTATGTTTATACACATGTTTATACAACTTGTTGTTTATACAACTTTCCATTTTTGTATACACATGTTTGTACAACTTGTCGTTCATACAACTTTCCAGTTTGTTTATACACATGTTTATACAACTTGTCGTTTATACAACTTTCCATTTTTGTATACACATGTTTGTACAACTTTTCCTTCATACAACTTTCCATTATGTTTATACACATGTTATAACTTGTGTTTAACTTTCCATTTTTGTATACACATGTTTGTACAACTTGTCCTTCATACAACTTTCCATTATGTTTATACACATGTTTATACAACTTGTCGTTTATACAACTTTCCATTTTTGTATACACATGTTTGTACAACTTGTCCTTCATACAACTTTCCATTATGTTTATACACATGTTTATACAACTTGTTGTTTATACAACTTTCCATTTTTGTATACACATGTTTGTACAACTTGTCGTTCATACAACTTTCCAGTTTGTTTATACACATGTTTATACAACTTGTTGTTTATACAACTTTCCATTTTTGTATACACATGTTTGTACAACTTGTCGTTCATACAACTTTCCATTATGTTTATACACATGTTTATACAACTTGTTGTTTATACAACTTTCCATTTTTGTATACACATGTTTTTACATTAATTCGTTTATACAACTTTCCTTTTTTGTATACATATGTTTATACAACTTGTCGTTTATACAACTTTCCATTTTTGTATACATATGTTTGTACAACTTGTCGTTCATTTTATTTTTGCAACCCTTGTGTGGTGATGTCTGTTGCCGTTCATGCTTGAAGGCCACTGGCAGCATGAGCAGCAGTTGCCAGAGCATGAAGAACGTGATGACACAGCAGGCTGCTGTGGGTCTCCTACTAGGAGGGGGGCTCTCGGTGGGGGGCTACGCCCGCGTGCTGGCGTACAACAGGGACCCCCAAAATGCACTGGCAATCACCAGTCAGCAGAGCATGAAGAAGGTGATGACGCAACAGGATACACTCAGTCCAATCTCTTAATGCAAATCGTCATTCATAATAGCATGAGCGGCAGTTTGCAGAGCAATGTGGTGGACGTGAACGTGGCGCAAGTTTAATCGATCCTATCGCTTCATGCAACTTTTCATCCATGCATGCTTGCAGGCCACTGGCAGCATGAGCAGCAGTTGGCAGAGCATGAAGAGCGTTACTCAGATCAAAACATAATTGATCCAATGTCTTCTTACAACTGTTCATTCATGCTTACAGGCCCCTGGTAGCATGAGCAGCAGTCAGCAGAGCATGAAGAAGGTGATGGCGCAGCAAAATAAACTTGGTCCAATCTCTTCTTACAACTTTTCATTCATGCTTACAGGCCCCTGGTAGCATGAGCAGCAGTCGGCAGAGCATGACGCACATTACTAATGTAAAAACATAATAGATCAGATCTCTTCATACAAATTTACATTCATCCTTACAGGCCACTGGCAGCATGAGCAGCAGTTGGCAGAGCATGAAGAACGTGATGACGCAGCAGGCTGCTGTGGGTCTCCTACTAGGCGGTGGGCTCTCGGTTGGGGGCTACGTCCGGGTACTGGCGTACAACGGGGACCCCCAAAATGCACTGGCGATCACCATCTCTCTGTTCTCGATAGTGATGACAAGGTAGTGGACGGATGAGAGAATGGAAGAGCAACATATTTTGTATCCACTCACCCACCCACACACACACATTTGTTGTATCCACCCACTCACCCACACACACACACCCACACCCATATTTTGTATCCACCCACTCACCCCCCCCCCCCCACCCCCCCCCCCCCCCCCCACACACACACACACACACCCATATTTTGTATCCACCCACTCACACACACACACACACACACACACACACACACACACACACCTCACCCCCCCCACACACACACTAAGGACATGCGTGCTGACTCACCTGTCCTGTTTCTGCTTTGCAATGGTGTTCTTGGCACTGCCTTGCCCTTCCTGTAACACTAAGCAGGTGTACATTTTAGCTAATAAGTGTTCATCCAAATTAATTTGGAACCCACTCACCCACACACACACAGAGGACACGTGTGCTGACTCCCTTGTCCTGTTTCTGATTTGCAATGGTGTTCTTGGCACTTGGCCTGCCCTTCTTATTGCACTGAGCATGAAGGAGCTGGTGAAAGAATGGACAGATGGATGGAAGGATGAATAAAAGAGCAGATGAATAAATAAATTTATTTATTTATTTATTTATTTATTTATTTATTTATTTATTTATTTATTTACTTATTTACTTATTTATTTATTAATGTATTTATTTATCAATTAATTAATTTATTAATTTATTAATGAATGGATTAACTATGTCATGGATGGATGTTTGAATTAATGAAGGGATGAATTATTTAATTATTATTTATTGGGTATTTAGGTAGAGAACGGAAATATTATATAATATGATGCCAGCAGTCTGACTAGGCTGAAGTTACCATTTATATACAATATCGTATGATGCAATTGTTATACTATCATATGATATCATACTCGCCTCTGGTCAACATCATACGATATGCCGGTCCCTAGCTTTAGGTGTGTTGGCTCTTGAGTGTGGGTATGACTATGATAAGCATGTGCTCTTGTGCTGACTCCCTTGAACTTTTGCGATGACTCCCTTGACCTGATGCGATTGTTATGCTATCATACATGCACGGGGTCAACATCATGCGATATGCCGGTCCCTAGCTTTAGGTGTGTTGGCTCTTGAGTGCGGGTATGTGATGCGATTGTTATGCTAGCATACATGCACGGGGTCAACATCATAAGATATGCCGGTCCCTAGCTTTAGGTGTGTTGGCTCTTGAGTGCGGGTATGTGATGCGATTGTTATGCTATCATACATGCACGGGGTCAACATCATGCGATATGTCGGTTCCTAGTAGTATAGCACGACCTCCGACCTCCGACCTCCGAACCCCTTGTAGTATAGCACGACCTCCGACCTCCGAACCCCTTGTAGTATAGCACGACCTCCGACCTCCGACCTCCGAACCCCTTGTAGTATAGCACGACCTCCAACCTCCGACCTCCGAACCCCTTGTAGTATAGCACGACCTCCGACCTCCGAACCCCTTGTAGTATAGCACGACCTCCGACCTCCGAACACCTTGTAGTATAGCACGACCTCCGACCTCCGACCTCCGAACCCCTTGTAGTATAGCACGACCTCCGACCTCCGAACCCCTTGTAGTATAGCACGACCTCCGACCTCCGAACCCCTTGTAGTATAGCACGACCTCCGACCTCCGAACCCCTTGTAGTATAGCACGACCTCCGACCTCCGACCTCCGAACCCCTTGTAGTATAGCACGACCTCCGAACCCCATCGTTAACAATTTGGTGGGGTTCAGTTCACTAGTGCTTGTTTCATATACAGCCCCTCCCAATATTGAGGTTGGGCAAGTCTATCTAGTCTATTTGGCTACGCCTTTACCGGCTAGACTGCAAAAACACACACATGGCGGTAGCGCGTCTTTTCAGGCCTGCTGTTGTGTTAGGTGTGTTGGCTCTTGAGTGTGGGTATGACTAAGATAAGTATGTGCTCTTGTGCTGACTCCCTTGACCTTTTATCTTTTTTTTAGGTCGTATGTGTCAATGTGTGATGGCTCACTTGCCTTTTTACTTATGTATGTATTTATTTATGTTTTTATTCAGTATATTTATTTACATATGTATTGATTCATTCATTCATGTATTCATGTATTAGCCTGTTCTTTAAGTTACTTGCTCTCCACTTGCACAGGACACAGGTCCATACACACATGCTTTTGAAGCCACATGTATGATTTGAATCAGTATATGTGTGGACTAATACATTTATTCCAGTTACTTGCTTTCAATTTTCTTCGGCAGAGGGCCGTACACAAATGCTTTTGAAGCCATATGCATGATTTGAATGAGTATGTGTCCATGTTTGTGGAGTCCCTTGCCTGTTTACTTATTTATTTATTTACTTATTTATTTATTTACTTTTTTATTTTTTTATTTATTTATTTACTTATTTACTTATTTACTTATTTATTTATTTATTTATTTATTTATTTATTTATTTATTTACTTATTTATTTAGTAGCCTGTTGTTCTAGGTACTTGCTTGGGCTTGCTACTTGTTTGGGCAGAGGGCAATACACACATGCTTTTGAAGCCATATGTATGCTTGCAGCCATAAGTATGTGTCCATGTATGTGGACTCCCTTGCCTTTTTACTTATGACTTACTCATTTACTTCTTTTTTTGATTAGCCTGTTGTTGAAGTTACTAGCTTGCCACTTGCTTGGGCAGAGGGCCATGCACACATGTGTTTGCAGCCATATATATGATTTGAATCAGTATGTGTCCATCACATGTATGTGGGTTGATTGATTGATTGATCGTTTGATTAGCCTGTTGTTCTAGGTGCTTGCTTGCCACTTGCTTGGGCAGAGGGCCATGCACACATGTGTTTGCAGCCATATACCTGATTTGAATCAGTATGTGTCCATGTGCGTGGACTTTTTACTTGCCTTTTTACTTATGAATTATTTACTTATTTCTTTACTTATTTGTTTATTTATTCATATATTTATTTATTTATTAGCCTGTTGTCCTAGGTACTTCGTTGCCACTTGCTTGGGCAAAGGGCCATACACACATGCTTCTGAAGCCATATGTATGATTGCAGCCATAAGTACGTGTCCATGTGTGGGGGGGGAAGTAGAGAGTGGGGGGAAGTGGGGTAGGGGTGGAGAGCGGGGTGTGGGGGGAAGTGGGGTTTGAGGGGGGGGGGGGGGGGGGAAGTGGGGTGTGTCCCTTGTCCTGTTCTTGGCACCGGCTTGCCCTTCTTCTTACACTGAGCAGGTGTAAATCTTGGCTGATAGTATTCATCCAAATTAATTTGTAACCCACTCACCCCCCCACCCACAGAGGGCATGCATGCTGACTCCCTTATCCTGTTTCTGCTGCGCAGTGTTGTTCTTGGCACCGGATTGCCATTCTTGTTACACAGAGCGGGCATAGATGCTGCAAACGCTGGAACATCAATTCAAGTGGTAATGGTGAGTCGCAGGGATTTTATTTTTCCGCTTTATATAGCGATCGCTACTTTTGGCCCAAACTATCGCTAAACAACAATGCCGCCAACGGTGAAACATCAATTCAAGTGGTCACGGTAAGTCGGTTGCCAACCAGATTATGCATGACCTGTCTTCTGTACTTGACAGCTCATCTCTGGTTTGTAGTACGACATCAATTCAAGGGGTCATGGTGAGTCGCAGGGATTTTATTTTTCCGCTTTATATAGCGATCGCTACTTTTGGCCCAAATTATCGCTATACAACAATGCCGCCAACGGTGGAACATCAATTCAAGTGGTCATGGTCAGTCGATTACCAACCAGAATATGCATGACCTATCTTCTGTACTCGATAGCTCATCCTTGGTCTGTAGAACGACATTCATTAAGGTGGTCATGGTGAGTCAGTTGCACATGGATCCCTACACATGGACAGTGTAATAAGGAGACAAGGCATAATGCTTATGTGCGCATGCGGTTATGGCCTGAGTCCGTGGGGTCAGTGTGTGTGATGTGAGGCATGCAACCTACATACGCATGCGGTTACTGCATGTGTGGGTGGGGTCCCAACCAGAATGTGCATGACCTGTCGTCTGTACTCGGCAGCTCATCCTTGGTCTGTAGTACGACATCTGTTCAGGTGGCCATGGTGAGTCAGTTGCCAACCAGAATGTGCATGACCTGTCGTCTGTACTCGACAGCTCATCTCTGGTCTGTAGTACGACATTCATTCAATGGTGGCCATGGTGAGTCGATTGCAGGTCCACTTTCTCTAACAGAATATTGTCTGTATTGTTTTGTATTCTTTCTACTTTTCTATTTTTCTTAAAACAAATCAGACAGCTCATCCTTGGTCTGTAGTATGACACGCCTTGAAGTGGTCATATTGAGTCAGTTGCCAACCAGAATGTGCATGACCTGTCGTCTATACTCGACAGCTCATCTCTGGTCTGTAGTACGACATGCCTTGAAGTGGGATAGGTTTGTCGATTGCAGGTCCACATTCTCTATGTTGTTTTTATTTGTCTTTCTATAAAAACAAATCAGACAGCTCATCTTTTCTCCGGAGTACGACAGGCGGTAGCTGCCATGTGGTGCAAGTAGCGTAGCATTCCATGTCTCTACCAGATGAGTTGTTACCTGCCTTGAGTAGTTAACAGCTCATATTTTCCCGGAGTACGACATGCGGTAGCTTCCATATGGTGCAAGTAGCATAGCATTCGATGTATCTACCGTAATAGGTGTGACCTGCTGTAACCAATGAGGAAAACGTGGTGTCGGATAGGGGGACGTGAGGATCGTTACCGCTCACACTTAACCCCCCTTTCGAAAGACCGACGCCCGCTATCGGTGTGCACGTCCGAATCGTCGCCTCAGCACCCCGAGTTCGATCCCCACTAGAATCAAAGTGCAGGTCGGCTGCCTGAGGAAATCGCCTTCGACGGAAGGGGACCTGGCCGGTCAGGACGTGCACACCGATAGTGGGCGTCGGTCTTTCGAAAGGGGGGTGAAGTGTGAGCGGTAGCGATCCTCACGTCCCCCTATCGGACACCACGTCTTCCCCATTGGTTACACCTGCCATGTGTGCTCAATAGCTCATCCTTGGTATGTAGTACGACATGCATTAGCTGCCATATTGTGTCAGTAGCATAGCATTTGTTATCTCTAGCTGCCATATGGTGCTAGGATATTAACCCTAAAAACGTTAAACGCGCTGCCCCACCAAACCACGCGAACTGTGGATTTATGACTTGTTCAGCTAGACCCATGGGTCGTCGTGCAGCGACAGAATGGCGAGGTGTGTCAGGGAAACTAACGGTAACCTCAGTACTCCGCAGTACTCTAGAGTATTAAATACACAATTTTTAGGGTTTAGGGTTTATAAGCTTTGGTGATGACTAGTCGGTGGCAGCAACATGTGACCTCTCTCTCTCTCTTTCTCTCTCTCTCTCTCTCTCTCTCTCTCTCTCTCTCTCTCTCTCTCTCCCCCCACCCACCCACCCACCCACCCACCCACCCACAATTCCTAACCCTGCAGGATATTCCGGGAGATTTGATCACCTATGCAACATAGTTTGTATAGAGTGACAGGTGTGACCTGCACCCCTAACACCCCCCTCCCCCCTCCCACCCTCGATTCCTAACCCCGCAGGATATTCTGGGAGTCTTGATCACATGCATCACATGCAACATAGTATTGGTACAGTTTGCAAGCGGGCTGCCCGGACACTAGCGCTTGGCATGCCCTCACACTAGCATTGAGAGGGGGGCTGCCCTCTCAGTGCAGTTCGGACGCGGCCTACCCTTACACTAGTGTTGGGAGGACTGCAGTGCAATTTATTGGCGAGACCTCTTTGGAGATTACTTGTCGGTGGCAGCAACATAGAATTGGTGCAGTTTGCAAGCGATCTGCCCGGACACTAGCATTTGGCATGCCCTCACACTAGCGTTGGGAGGACTGCAGTGAAATTTCTTGGCGAGGCCTCGTTGGTGGTAACTTGTCAGTGATAGGATCATGCGATCCCTCTCACTCTCTCTCTCTCTCTCTCTCTCTCTCTCTCTCTCTCTCTCTCCCCCAAAACTAGAATAGAAAGTTTACCCAAAAGCGCAACCTCGGTATGGTCCTTAATACCGCAACCCCGGTATGCTCGGCATCGTACTGAGGATGAGCAATGGAAGCTCAATCTCGGTACGACACCCGTAACACTCGGGGAGGGGCCGATACCTGTAGGTCCGGCGCCGACCGAGGCCCTCGTCCCACGCCAATCGACCAAAAATTGTACTTTTTGACGCACTTTTAGACACAGACGCAGAAAGTTGCCGCCAAACAGACGGTGGGATTATTGGCTGTTGTATTGGTTGTATTCGGTTGTATACGGCCCTGATTCGGTTGTATACCAACCTGATTTGGTTATATACCAACCTGATTTGGTTGTATACCAACCTGATTCGGTTGTATACCAACCTGATTCGGTTGTATACCAACCTGATTCGGTTGTATACCAACCTGATTCAGTTGTATACCAACCTGATTCGGTTGTATACCAGCCTGAAATTGCCACAGCGTTTGCACTTCGTTTGCGCATCAAATGCCCGCATGCGCATGAAGTGCTGGCTGAAAAATTGGCGGAAGGATTAGGATTTTGCCCAAACAGGGAGTGCTGGCGGATAGGGCCGTCCGCCAACAATACCGCAATACCGACTGCTGTGTCCTACCCTGAGTGTAGCTGCGAGAGGAGCAATGGTATAGCTTGTATTTTTCGCTTGAAGAGGAACAATAGAATAGCTAGCCTTTTGGGCTGCGAGAGAAGCATTAGCATAGCTTTTTCCCGGATGGGGGAGGAACAATAACCTAGCTTTTCTTTTCTGCTGCGAGAAGATCACTAGCATAGCTTTTCTTTCTCGCTTGGAGAGGAACAATAGCCTAGCTTTTCTTTCAGCTACGAGCAACAGCTTCTACGTAGCTGCCCTAACTGGCTTTTGATACAAACCAAACGCGACCTAGTGCACCTTGAAGCAGACACGATCAGCTGCCCATAACTGCTGGAATATTGGGTTTAAACTCAGTAGCTGGATCAAGGAGGTGCGCATAAGCTGCTGCTCGTAGATGAAAATAAAAAGGTCTGAACAATAGCAGCTCAGCCACAAATAAATAAAAAGTGCACCTTATGACGAGGCGTGAGGTTGAGGGGGCGGGCCCGTTTGCTTTCACTGGGGCCGACCACCAATCAAAGCTCAGCCATGAAGGTGGTCGGAAGCAGGCTACTATATTTTGTCAAATTGTTCAGCGCTTAAAGCGCATAAACGTCAAATCGGTCAGCACTTTGTAGGTCAAAAAAGTGCAAAATCTGCGCTCTGCGCCCACAGGGGTCGAAAAATTGTGCAAAACGCGCAGTGGGGCTCAAAAAGCGTGCGCGAAATTGCGCTGCCGCGCGCGCTTTGTAGTACCCTGGTCATAGGCTATGACGGAAACCATAGGCTGTGACAAAAAAATGGCAGTTTCAATTGGCCCATTGTAGTACCCTGAGGCTGTCTCTTCCACGCAATAGGTTCTTTAGAATTTGAATAGTTTCTTCTGCGGACTTAGGGCTGTAGAAAATTGAATTTGAATTTGAACTGGTTCTTCAGTGGACTTTCGGCTGTAGAAAATTGAATTTGAGTTTGAATTGGTTCTTAAGCGGATTCTGGGCTGCTCTCCGCCTGCCGATTCCAAGTCCCCCCATCAGGGTTCTTCAGGAGGGCCCCCGGCTCTGCTGCCTGAGACGCAACCAATGTTATAGCCTGCGTCCTGCGACGCAACGGACCCTTCCTTCTGGTTAAAGGACCCTCCCCACGTTGCGTCCTGTAACGCAACAGACTCTTCGACGTTGCGTCTGCGATGCATGGCGCAGCGTCCTGAACAACCCTGCCCCCCATACGAAACCCGCGGAAACCAGGGAGCACACTAAGGGGATTAGACAGTTTAAAGACTTGCCTAGGTTGTATATTTTACGTAGGTTGTGTAGTGCAGACGCCATAGCTTTTCTTCCCGACTGCGAGCAGCAGCTTCTGGGGAGCTCCCTCGGCTTGCTACCCAGCCAAACCTAGGGCGTCGTAGTGCATCTGGAACCTGATAGAATCAGCTTTCCAGTACTGTTGAATTCAGTTGCAGTACAACTTCCTTGCTTGATTCACTTTGAGCATTGAGGTATAAATAGTAAGTAAATAGTACGCCTACGTGGCGTGAGGTTGAGGGGGCCGGTCCACTTGCTTGCACTGGGCCAACCACCAAATTGCGATATAATCAATCAGGTATCTGATTTTTTTTTTAAGTTGTGAAAGGACTTTTACCCCAGGAGGTGGGTCTCCCGACACAAAACAGCGATACGGAGGATTCAGTACGAAAGGTGGTGCCACTCCTTCAATATGCAGAGTCGTGCAGTATAATGAATGCGCTGATCACTCACCACTTTGTAACACTATGTTCTTTCCCAGTGCTGTTCGTGCAGTTGCTATAGCAGCCATTCTTGAACTTGAACTTGATCATCAACATCCGTCAACATAAATAATAAGCCTGGACCAGCTTTGTCTGAGGAGTATCCCTATGGGTGCGCTTCAGTGTTCGCGGTCGCTGTCAACCGCCACAGTAGCTTTATCGAGGTAAAGTAGTAGCCCGTTCCCTACCACAGGAAGACGGGGCTCCCTTAATACCACGCCCCACCAGGCGTTATCTGTTATAGACCGGTTCTCCCGGTCCAGCTAGAGTGCCTTAGTGCTCCAGGTCTCCTGCCTGGAAGCTTCCATTGTAGTGCCTCTGCCCGATAGGGCCCGCACCTAGCGGCGGCAGTACCCTGAGGTACTGTCGCCTTTTCCCTTCTTATACCTAGCATGTCGCCTGACATGCCATAACGATTGTAAGCATACGCCCTAGTCCATTCCCTGTGTCAGTGCTAACGACATAACGCTCCGGAAAGCTAAAGGTTATCGCTCATCACTGCCGCCCCGTGTTCCACTGCAACAGATTTGAGCGCATCAAAGTCTGTTATACTGTCCGTAGATCCCGAGCTCCCGCGCATCTGCAGTGTCTTCAACCGTTGCTAGCGCGACCACCGAAGGAAAAGGATCTCAGGCAAAACACTTCTGATCGCTCAGGCACCCTCGCTGGAACACCATCACGTTGCACCCGCAACAACCCCCCCCCCCCCCCCACACACACACACACACACACACACACAATGCGTCTAATCATCAGTTCCCCTCTCCTCCCCTTCCACCATCTCCTCTACCACCGTCGGCCCCGCAAGCCAAAATCCCCCCCACCCACCCCACCCCACCCCATCCTCGACTCTTCCAGATTCCCTCCAATGGATGCACCATCGGCAAGCAACGCTACGGCATTCCACCAATGGCTGCAGGACATATCTAAGGATCTTAAGGTGATAGAGGAAACGAATATAGATCTGCCCTTATCTCTAGTACAATACAGAGCTAAGATCTTCATCTTGCACAACATGTCCCCAGCATTTAGATTGCAGTACTGTCGCTCCCATATGTCTACAGATCTCATGTACTGGCTCAAGGATGTTTATGCAGGCTGGTATTTTCAGAACGTCAAGGACCCTTACACAGATCCTTGGCCATTCCCATGGCTCAACATCGAACCCTTTTACAAACCCAAAGATCAGGACTCACTGCAGCCTCTTGAAGACCCCTGCACAAGTTCTAGGCAACAAACCCCACAGCCAGACAACACACACAGTACCCACTATGCTCTCAATGCAACAAAAGATACCCGTAGCATATACAAAAAATGTATCATGGACACAGGTGCTACCTCACACATGACTGGGGACCCCAGCCTCCTCTATGACATCAAAGACATAGACCCTGTAAAAGTCCTGACTGCCTCTGGCCACACCTACATTACAAAGTCTGGCACAGCCCTCATCAGAGGAGAAAATGGTAAACTCCACAAACTCCTCAATGTACACCTTAATTCAGATCAGAACACCCCCAACTTGTTCTCCATGGCCTCAGCAATCAGGAACAACTCCAACATGGAAATACAATTCAACTCTCACGAATGCACCATGACCATCAACAACAAAGTAGTCATCTCAGGACCAAAGAAACGTAGCCTCTACCTAGTCCCAGTGGTCAAACATGATCCTACCCTGATCAGAGGATCAGAGTACACTACAGCTGTAGCTCTAGCAGCCGTTTCTAGGAAAACTCCCATGACAGCTGAACTCCAACACATCATATTAGGGCACCTCGCATACAGTTCCTTAGCAAGAATGGCCTCAGAAGATATGGTCATTGGAAACGATATCACCCCATCTGCATTCAACAAAATGAGAAAACAAACCTGTGAAATCCGTATTCTCTCAAAAATGGACCTATCCCACATCCCATACCAGAGCTACCAGACCCATGGGCATCATTCACATTGACATGAGTGGAAAGATGAAAATCCCTAGCCTCAATGGAAGCCTCTACTTCCAAGGCATTCTAGATGATTACTCCAAATACTCCATTGTCACATTTCACAAAACAAAGGATGCAGTAGCCAATGCAACCATCACTGAACTCGAACGGTATGAAGTCCTCACCCAGAACAAAATAGGGACCATTTTTTGTGACAATGGATCAGAATACATCTGCAACAGATTCAAAAACTGGTGCAAAAGAAAAGGAATCACCCTCAACTTTACAGTTCCAGGTAACCCATCTACCAATGGTGCAGCAGAACGCCTCAACAGAACTCTGCATGACAGATCCACAGCACTCCTCCTTTCATCCAAGATCCCCAACAGGTACTGGGCAGAAATGGTCAAAAATGCAAGCATCCTCAGGAACCTCTCCCCTACCTCTGAATCTAACAAAACACCCTATGAAATGTTCCATGGAACCAAACCTAAGATTGATCACCTCAGGACCATTGGATGCACAGCATATGTTCATTTCCCACCTAAGTCAAGATCTTTCAAGTTCTCGCCCTCAGCAAAAATTACCAGACTCATTGGATACTCAGATTCAAGAAAAGCCTCAGAGTAGTAGACTCTTCACACAGGATTTTTGACGCCAGAGACATCACCTTCAATGAATTTGAGAATCTAGCAGGTCAGAAAGGATTCCCAGGAGCAGACGCTGTGGTACTAGGAAAACATGAAGAAGATATCCCAGTAGAAGTTGATGATGATGATGCTATCCCACCTGTACCCTCTGTACTCACCCCATCTGAACTCCAAGACAGGGAATTCTACCTAGCCAGACTGGCTAAGCACCAAGCCAACCCACCAGTGTGGGGCTCCCCAGATGGTCTTTCTTTCAACCCTGACACAGTGTACCAGCCTACCCTTACAGCACCAAGCCTCATGCCAGCAGCCAGTGCACCCACTATTCACACTGTTGAACAAGGAGCTGAACACAACCCTCAGGAAAATGCAGACCCCACTAACCCCACACTTCCACCAAACCAAGAGCTAGCTACCCCTCCAAGCCCTGATATTCCTCCACCACCAGAAATAGACACCTCCCTAGTTGAACCTAGAAGATCTGGCAGAGACAGACACTCACCCAACTTCCTAGCCTTCCTAGCTGCAGACCAAGTTATCATTCCGAAAAATGAGAAAGAAGCCCTCTCTGGTCCCCAAGCTAAAGAATGGAAAGCTTCTATGCAAGAATAATTAGCAGCACTTGCAGAAATGAACACCTGGTCCCTCTCGGAACTCCCTTCAGGAGCTAAAGCTATAGGAACCAAATGGGTTTTCGACATCAAACAATCAGTTGATGGAGAAATTGTCAGATACAAAGCAAGGCTAGTAGCCAAAGGATATGCCCAGCGCCCAGGCATGGACTATGATGAAGTTTTTGCACCTGTGGCCAAACATGCTACCATCCGTTACATCCTCTCCATGGCAGCTAACCCCAAGGCATACCTAGCACAGTTAGATGTTTCCACTGCATTCCTCAATGGCATAGTTGAAGAAGAACTGTACTGCACCCAACCACCTGGATTCGAACAAGACCACAGAGTCTGCCGCATGTGGAAATGTCTCTATGTTTTAAAGCAAGCATCCCGCCAATGGTACCTCAAAGTCAAAGAAGATATGACTGCTATAGGATTCAGAGAGGTAGACGTAGACCAAGGCCTATTTGTGCTACCTGGCCCAGCCAACAAACCCATCATCTGGGTCCTTCTCTGGGTTGATGACTTCCTCATGCTGTCCTTTGACAAAGGCATCCTAGACAAGTACAAGAACACCATCATGCAGCTGTACAAGACTAGGGACCTTGGTGACCCTTCTGTCTTTGTTGGCTATGAAATCACCAGGAATGCATCCACTGGCACCCTACACATCTGCCAGTCCAGGTTCATCCAGGATCTGCTGCGTGCCCACAACATGCTTCCTGAGCCCAACAGCACCAGGTTCCCTTGCCCCTCCTACCAGATGCCCCCCTGCCCTATGCTGACAAAGATACCCCAGACACTGGCCTTCCCCTTGCCCAGATTGTGGGCTCCCTCAACTACCTTGCAGTCAACACAAGGCCTGACATTGACCAAGCAGTCAACAGATTGGCCAGGCACAGTGCACACCCATTGCATGACCACATGGAAGCTGCCACTGGTATCCTCAAATACTTGTCTAATACACCAGACCA
This sequence comes from Chlamydomonas sp. ICE-L, assembly GCA_013435795.1. Lineage (NCBI taxonomy): Eukaryota > Viridiplantae > Chlorophyta > Chlorophyceae > Chlamydomonadales > Chlamydomonadaceae > Chlamydomonas > Chlamydomonas sp. ICE-L. The sequence continues at coordinate 2,073,406 of JACBWV010000626.1, forward strand.
TGGCATCACCTACACCTTCTCCTACAAGCCCCTCATTGGTTACTGTGATTCTAACCATGCTGCCTGCCCCATCACAAGGAAGTCCACAACAGGCTTTGTATTCCTCAACCAAGGGGGAGCAATCTCATGGGCATCCAAGGTCCATGCCAGGCATCTGCTACAGCCCTGTCCACAACAGAGGCCGAGTTTATGGCAGCTACCTCTGCAGCCCAAGAGGGAATGTGGTTGAGAAAACTACAACACTCTGCTAAAGGCATAGTTCCCCCTGCTCTCACCATTAATGGTGACAATCAAGCTGCACTTAGTGCCTGGAACCAGGAGAAGCTGTCATCCAGACTGAAGCACATGGAGACCAGGTTCTACTTCCTCAAGGAGCAGTCCAAGAAAGAAGGTATCAAACTGAACTGGATCCCCACTGCTGCCAACATGTCTGGCATGCTCTGCCCAGGGCCAAGTTCTGTGACTTCAGAGAGAAGATTGGCTGCATTGGCAAGCTGAAAATGGAAAAACTCTAGAAGCTCTGACCAAGAACCTCTGATCTGATATCATTTATATTCTTGATCATGGGGAGCAACTTGCCTTCAAAGTTTTTCCTCCCTAGCCCCTCTCATCCTGCAGCTCCCTGCAGCTCCTATGCAGTCCATTCCTGATTCAAACTCTTCTCAGATATTACCTTTATAGCCTGAATATCTAGCATCTAGTATGACCAGACCACCCTTCCTGGCAGCTATCAGCTGGAATCCAGTCCATGATTAGATATATCCTGCATGAGTGCCCCCTATCTTTGACCAGGATTCCCTTCAGGACTTGCACCTTATCATGTACGTCTGATCCCTTCCCCCTTCTGTGATTACCCTCCAAGCACGAACCCACGGTTTTTGGTGAATCACATTATTACATAGTATGAATATTTTGCACTCTAGCTTTCCCCTTTTACTTTGAACCTCCTGAATTCCAGGAATTCTTCTGAATGAAGAATACCAGGAATTGGGGGGGATGTTATAGACCAGTTCTCCCGGTCCAGCTAGAGTGCCTTAGTGCTCCAGGTCTCCTGCCTGGAAGCTTCCATTGTAGTGCCTCTGCCCGATAGGGCCCACACCTAGCGACGGCAGTACCCTGAGGTATTGTCGCCTTTTCCCTTCTTATACCTAGCATGTCGCCTGACATGCCATCACGATTGTAAGCATACGCCCTAGTCCATTCCCTGTGTTAGTGCTAACGACATAACGCTCCGGAAAGCTAAATTATCATCACACATGAACAGCGGGGACCATGTCAATATGTCATGTGCAGACGAATCCAAACGTTTTTACACCCCTCCATCCCCCCCCCCCCCCCCCCCCCCCCCCCAACTATTACACCTGGGCATCGTGCTGCACGATTATAAAAGTACATGCCCTAATCATCACGCTGGTATGTCAGAATGCACAGTGGACAACTCTGCAGACAAACGAGAAAGCACCAAGCACATATTTTGAAGTAGAGTCAGTGGTTGACAGCACACTCGGTGGTTGTCCACATTGCAAGCAAACGGGCTAGCCCCCTCAACCTCACGCCTCGTAATAAGGTGTACTATTAATCAGCTATTTATTTGTTTATTTACTACTGGATTTATTTATTTATCTGAAGCACGCTCCCTATATCAAAAGTGTACAAGTAAAATCAAACTCAACAGTGGAATGCTTCTTGAACGTGAACTTCGGGGGGCAGTGGAACCAGTGAACCAGGTGAGGGGGGACCAGTGGAGCTAGTGAACCAGGGGGGGGCAGTGGGACCAATGAACACGGAGAACCAGTGAACCAGGGGGACCAGTGGAACCAATGAGTAAGGAGAACCAGTGAACCAGGGGGACCAGTGGAACCAGTGAGCCAAGGGGACCAGTCAGAGGCAGTTGGGAAAGTCAGAAGGTCAGAAGCAGCTCGACTAGTTGACTGGGTCGACTTGACTCAGATCTCGGAAGCGATCTCGAAGCGAGTCAGAAGCAGCTCAATGCAACTTTGGAGAGTCAGAAATGCATCGCTCCATCTAGGCGCGCCTAGGCGGTTGTTTCTGTGACAGGAATTCACGGTCCAGCCTGTGAGGGCTGTTGCAGTTTGTCTGAGCTTGAGAGCCTCACAATTTGAATATCTCCTGGTTACCGCCCCTCCATGGGTAGCGACTTCGGTACATCAGGCGTACTGCCGGGTGCGCCAAATGGGTGCGCCAAACGGGTGCGCTAGGGAACCTAAGGGTTCGCCCTACAAATTGCATTTGGACCGCACCAACTGACGTTAGCAAACGGCAGGCAGCTCAATAAACTCGCAAAGACACCTCTTCTCCGACTCGAAGCAAATTTCAGACAAGGTGTATTTTCAGTCATGTCACCTCATCTTCCAGGTAGATTTAAGTCAAACTGCGCCCCGAACCACTTGACGTTTGAATTCGGCAGTCATCCCGAAGAAGACTGCCCAGTCACTGTCGAAGGGTGCACAGCCCCAGTTTATGTGGTAACGCGCGACTGTGTGCCAAAGCGCGGTATACGAGACACACATTTCGCAAGAACAGCCACGAGGGCAGCAACAAGGTTCACGAGGGCAGCAACAAGGTTAGACACACCGCACACCTCACACCGCACACAAAACAACCCTACTTACAGGGGGGCTACCTATCCGGCCATCCCCATCCCCAGCGGATCCCTTGGTCCAATTGGTCCAATCCAACACAAGGGCGGTCACGCCCTTGTTTCACCCCTTCAGTCACTCACTGACTCACTGAGCCTCGCTCTACCGTATTCTGATCTGGGGCAAGCAAGTGTCAAAAATACCCAGCACGTAGAAAACGCAGGCCAGCACGCAGAAAGCGCAGAGCGCTTGGTTAGTTTGAAAATCTACGTGGTGCATGCAGAGAGGGTTTAAACAGTTGCTTCAATCACGCAGTCTAGCGCGCAAGAACGCGCATCATGTCGTACCCTGCCCGTGACAATGTGGTAATATAACAATTCCAAGCTGTATCCAAATATCCACCTTCCGAATTCTTCGGAGTGCGTTCATCGGCCAGATCACCCAAACTATCGCCAATCGAATTCGGGAATGCCTTTATTTGGAAATACCTACATTTTGGATGCCCTCCCTGGGCATTGCCTTCATTGGGCATTACCCTTGTCCGACGCGTGCTTCCGGTGCGTGTCGATACATTCGATACAAGCGGCTCGTGTCCGGCCGGGGGAGACTCGTGATGGGGGATGGGGGGGCGTGGGCGTGGGGCTGTGTGGTGGGAGTGTAGGTCGGATCTGTGATAAAAGTTGGATTCGGGCAGGCGAGCAACAATTCCTGGAATAATCTGCGTGCAGAAAGAAGTGACGACCTTCGAAGAGTAAAGAACGAAGGCAGCAGAACTAAGTACGGGGGGGCAGTCGAGCACAGTACAAACAAAGCGCAGAACAAAACCGAGGCGCAGAATAACGTACTCTTTTAGCTCGTAACGTATGTAATGTTGGATGCCTTGGATAGTTGCGAAACTTCTCCACCTCGTGTTTTCGGCGGAGCCCCCCCTTCTGGGGGGCGGGAGCCCCCAGTGCCAGTGTTACCCATTTGTCCGTCCGACCATCCAACCCGATCCAACCATCCATCCATCCATCCATCTGACCGTGATGAAGCCCGACACGTCAGCCAACGGCCTCGTAACTAACTCGCTTCCGTTGCCACCTGTCGCTCCCTCGCGATCACTCTCCGCCAATTTTTAGCGTCGCAGGCGACGCTGCATCGAACTTGTCGCATAGGAGTCTTCATAAATGCCTACGCATCCCATTGTGTCAAGAATAACTGAAGGACGAGATAACGATAACGATGAAGAGCATTGAATAAAGTATGCTGACGAAGAGATTGACGCATACTTGGATAGGCTGAACAGAATGCGAAGCGATGAATGGTTTGCCCGTTCATGTACTTCTGATCTGAGAATGGTCCGGTTGCTAGCTGGTTGCTAGCAACCGCAACCGTAGCTAGTTTCCGTTTGCTAGCTGCTGGCAAGCGCTTACATCAGGATTCGAAACCCAATCGACAAGGCAGACGCGATTCGGAAAGTCTCGAATGTGTCGGAAAAGTGCTCGAAAAAGTGCTCTTGTTTACACTAAAAAAGTGACGGTGAGGACTCAAAGCTTGTAGTCAAGTATAGCACTAGTCTAACAAGCACGAGCAAGAATTTAAGCAACCACATTCCGAGGCGAAGAAACCGTCCCAGAGTGTGGTTGCTTAAATTCTGTGGCCGATGTCCCGGAAGGCCGCGGCGGTAATGCCGCGGCAAGCCTCGAAATGCGAAGTTTGTAAGTTCAAAATTCTGCTGTAAAACATCAGGCCTGGCACCCTGACACCACACCCGCAGTCCAGGGCAAACACGTAAGCGATTCGAACATTCCAACAAGCGTTGGGCCGCCGGGGAGAAGGGAGGGAGGGAGGAAGGAGGGGAGGGAGAGAGGAGAAGAGAGGGAGGGGATGGAGGGAGGGAAGGAGGGGAGGAGAAGAGAGGGAGGGGAGATGGAGGGGAGTGGGGGAGGAGGGGGTAGGGCCTGGGGGTAGGGTAGGGTAGGCGAATTCCGACAGATCAAAAGCTAACTGACAGCGAACCGAATAACAAGGGTCCGGGCAAACAGCCCAATACATAACCGTGAGCGCCTTGAATAAGCCGTCCCAACCCCTCCTGAGTGTCTCCAAATAATTGAAGAGCACTGCGAGTGAAATCAAGCTTGGATTACTCCCATCGTGCTCACTCGCCGGGTGAATAACAAGGCCGGTACACGCGGTATACTGTGAAACGCGGTTGGACTTCCCGGTGCCCACCGTTTTGGACGACCCGCATTTCAGAACGTGAAAATGAAGCTTTGTTCTACGACAGCCACCACACCCTGGACATCCGTGTGCTCCTAACATCGGACAGTTAACAGGTGGGTATCCATAGCTTTCTGTACAATCTCCCTCCGTGCACGCGTGCCTGCTGCCCCCCGCATCCGTAGATTTGGTAGTTTAACCGAACCGAATTCGAATCGGTCCGTAAATGTGAGTCCAGACTGTTCGTTACGGGCTCCACCGTGCCAGCCCTGGTGCCAGCGAAGACAGCCAATCGACTCTTCAATTCGTGCAAATAGTGAGTTCGTGCTACAGTACACATTTAATCATCTTGAGGAACTAAGTGACAAGTTGCAGGCAAGATCAGGCAGTGCAACAAGCAGAATGCACAAATCAGGTATGCGCCCAAGGTGCTCGTATCAATGAGGCCTGGTTGTGTTGTCTGCAGACGTAGGGTACCGGTTCACAAACAGACAACGGCATCAAAGATAATGCACCACGTGTCCTTGGGTTGATGCTGAGGCATCATGCAAATACCAATGAATGAATGCCAATAGCATACATACATACATACATACATACATACGTACTCCCTTTCCCAATACTCACACGTCTTCTGCCCACTTTGTAGGAACAGAAAGCTCCCTGCATCCAGTCCCCTCCCACCAACAAGATGTCGACAACCGAGAGCTGCCCGCAGTCCCGCCTAGGCAACCTAACCTCAAGGCTCTCAGCACCCCCCCTTCTCAAGGAAACCCCAGGTGGTGATGAAACAAAGCACGACTTTGTTACCCGTTTCCGTCCCTCCACCCTTGGTAAGGAGGACATGGAAGTCCAGACACCCCTATCCCATTCAGAGTGTCTCCAACCCTTTGTTGGTGATCAGGAGTTGGCAAACAAGGTACCAAGCCATGTACCCCTCCCTCACTCTCGCTTCCTCCCATCCTCGCTGGGTTATACAGGGATGGAAGTCCAGATGCCCAGCCAGGTCTCTAAACCTGGTATGGGAATTCCACTTCCATTCCTAAATGCGGAGGCCGTGGGAGCTCAGCTTCTCGGGTACAGATCAAGTAGCCCTCTGCCTCAGACCAAGCCACTTCCAGGAGTGGACGAGCTAGATATGGATGCCTCCCCCCCTCAGTATCCCCCCCTCCTGTCATCACCCTCCCTATCTCCGCCCTCCTTTTCTCCAGCCTCCCTGTCTCCGCAAGAGACCCCACATGAGTCCTTCATGGACCCTCCCAATACCCCACAGTCCTTCATGGACCCTCCCAATACCCCACATGCATACTTCATAGCCGACCCTCCCAATATGAGGCGTTCCTCTCTAGTGGCTCTGACTCTTCTGCAGAGGGGCCAGGCTGGCAGATGGAGGGGCGAGGGTGCAAGGGCGCATTCCTCCACCAACACCCCCCACCAACAACAAAGCGAGAGGCGGGGCTCTGTCGCCCTCCTCATGCTCCAGCGAGACAACGCTGGGCGGTGGGGAAGCGGATGCTCCAGGGCTGGGTCCTCCATGACCACCCACCCCGAGGAGAAACGCAGCTCCTCAGTTGCTGTGCTCATGGTTCACAGAGGAAGTGCAAGCAGGTAAGGAACGGCGACTTATATTATTTTTTGAAAAAATAGTATTAACTAATACTATAGTGTCGTAATAATATTAGTTTTTCAAAACCAATTACAATTATGGTAAGGCGGCTTGTCCATCTAAAATGATCTAACATTCACTCATATTATTCATTCGCTAATATAAATAAATGAGAACCACTTTTTTCCTGTATCCCTGTATGGCTGTGTAGTGCCCCTGTATCCCTCAAACTGCATCAAACAATTATGTAGTGCCCCTGTATCCCTCAAACTGCATCAAACAATTGTATAGTGCCCCTGTATCCCTCAAACTGCATCAAACAATTGTGTAGTGCCCCTGCATCCCTCAAACTGCATCACACAATTGTGTAGTGCCCCTGCATCCCTCAAACTGCATCACACAATTGTGTACTGCCCCTGCATCCCTCAAACTGCATCAAACAATTGTGTAGTGCCCCTGCATCCTCAAACTGCATCAAACAATTGTGTAGTGCCCCTGCATCCCTCAAACTGCATCAAACAATTGTGTAGTGCCCCTGCATCCCTCAAACTGCATCACACAATTGTGTAGTGCCCCTGCATCCCTCAAACTGCATCAAACAATTGTGTAGTGCCCCTGCATCCCTCAAACTGCATCAAACAATTGTGTAGTGCCCCTGCATCCCTCAAACTGCATCAAACAATTGTGTAGTGCCCCTGCATCCCTCAAACTGCATCACACAATTGTGTAGTGCCCCTGCATCCCTCAAACTGCATCACACAATTGTGTACTGCCCCTGCATCCCTCAAACTGCATCAAACAATTGTGTAGTGCCCCTGCATCCCTCAAACTGCATCAAACAATTGTACAGTGCCCCTGCATCCCTCAAACTGCATCAAACAATTGTGTAGTGCCCCTGCATCCCTCAAACTGCATCAGCATCCCTCAAACTGCATCAAACAATTGTGCAGTGCCCCTGCATCCCTCAAACTGCATCAAACAATTGTGCAGTGCCCCTGCATCCCTCAAACTGCATCAAACAATTGCATTGTTATTGTAGTTATTTCGGGCACTGACTTAGCCTTTCCCTGCACAGTGACAGGAACATGTGATCTCTCTCTCTCTCTCTCTCTCTCTCTCTCTCTCTCTCTCTCTCTCTCTCTCCTCTCTCTCTCCCCCTTAGCCTCTCCCTACATGCAGGTGGGGAAATGCCAGCTCCAGGGCCGATTCAGGCCACACATTCACCCACCCTCCCATCCTAATCCTGCCACACGAAAAACGAAAAGCAAAAAACCCTCCCACCAATGCTCATTCCACCCCACCCCCAACTCCAACCCACCAATGCTCATCCCACTCCATCCCACCTGTAGGTGGGGAAGTGCCTGCTCCAGGGCTGATTCAGGCCACACATTCACCCACCCTCTCATCCTAATACTGCCACAAAAAAAACGCAAAGCAAAAAACCCTCTCACCAATGCTCATCCCCCCCCACCCCCAACCCACCAATGCTCATCCCACTCCAAACCACCTGCAGGTGGGGAAGTGCCTGCTCCAGGGCCGATTCAGGCGCCCACTCCCTTCTACAAGACAGGCGGAGCTCCTCTGTTGCTATCCTCAGGCTCCCGAGGGGGCTTACAGGCCGGAGCTCCAGGGAAGGGTCTTGCATTGGCTTGAGAGGTGGAGACATTGACGTCCATCCGGGCGAGAGGCGCCACTCCTCTCACGCCATCTTTGTGCTGCAGAGGGGCATCGCAGGCAAGTCTTTAATCAATAATAAATAGTGCGCCTTATAGGCGTACTATTTATTATTGAGGCTTGAGGTAGAGGGGGCCAGCCCATTTGATTTCACTGGGGCCAACCTCTAAGGCAAGTCTTTAGACTGTCTAGGCCGCTTAGTTTGCTAGTTTAGGGTTTGCTAATGTAGCTTTTCTTTTCCACTACGAGCAGCAGCTTCCAGGCAGCTCCCCTGGCTTGCTACCCAACAAAACCTGAAGCAACGCAGTGTGCATGGAAGCTGTTAGAATCATCGTTCCAGTACTGTTGACATATTGGGGGTTATCCCAGTGGCTGGCTCATGGAGCTGCCTAGAAGCTGCTGCTAGTAGCCGAAAAGAAACACAGTGTTTGCCAGGGTTAGGGTTTACTAGTTATTGGCTGCGTTCTGTGGGTATCGCACGGGGGGACTTGGGATTGGTAGACGGTGAGCAGCCTAGAGTTGGCTGAAACACCATGTAACAAACTAACAATCCAACTAAATTCAATTCAAACGCAGGTAGGAGGGACAGCGGGTGCTCCCGGAATGACTCGGCATGCAGCTGGAGCGCTGGCAGTCAGAATGGGGGGGCTTCGGCCCAAAATGAGGGAGCAGTGGATGCCTCTTGGAGCAGTCCTGGGGCCAACCATTATATGGGGCCACCCTGTGCTGGAGCCAACCACTCCATGGGACCACCCGGTGCCCATGGGGCCACCCAGGGGGGGCAACCCATGGGGTCATCCGGTGCTGGCACTACCCATTCCATGGGCCCCCCCAGTGCCTGGGCTACTCATTCCATGGGGCCACCCACTGCTAGTGCTGGGGCCACCCACTCCATGGGCCCCCCCAGTGCTAGGGCCACTCATCCCATGGGACCACCCATTCCTCCGGTCCATGCCTTCTTTGGGGTGCCCATGATGGCATGCGACATGAGTGGGGTAGAGGCTCCCATGCATGATGGGTCTAACGCTGTGCAGGCGGAGGCGGCTGGGGGTCACCCACGCCATCGACATGCCAGCTTGCTGTCAGCACAGGCGGCTCACCGTGTTATGGTGAGGCGGACTGTGCAGACGCACGTTGAGAACAGCGCTCAGGGAGAAGCCGAGGCTGGTGCACATGTTGACATTGCTGATGTTGATGTTGATGCTGGTGCAGATGTTGACTTTGCTGACGTTGACGTTGATATTGCAGATGTTGATGCTGATGTTGACATTGCTGACGTTGATGCTGATACTGACACTGTTGGTGCTGGCACTGTTGGTGGTGCTGCTGGTTCTGCTGGTGCTGGTGCCCTTGCAGATGCAAAACGGGACACTCAATGGAGGGAAAGAGACCAAGCCCCCTAGTTGGATACACTACTGGTGCTGCTGGTGCTGGTGCCCTTGCAGATGCAAAACAAGACACTCAATGGAGGGAAAGAGACCAAGCCCCCTAGTTGGATACACTGCTGCTGCTGGCGCTGCTGGTGCTGGTGCCCTTGCAGATGCAAAACAAGACACTCAACGGAGGGAAAGAGACCAAGCTCCATATTTAGATACACTGCTGATGCCGGTTCTGCTGGTTCTGCTGATGCTGGAGGTGCTGACGCCCTTGCAGATGCAAAACAAGACACACAATGGATGGAAAGAGACCAAGCTCCCTAGTAGTATGCACTGCTGGTGGTGGTGCTGCTGCTGCTGCCACTAGTTCTGTTGGTGCTGCTGGTGCTGGCGCCCTTGCAGATGCAAAACAAGGCACACAATAGAGGGAAAGAGACCAAGCTCCCTGGTTGTATGCACTGCTGATGCCGGTTCTGCTGGTGCTGGAGGTGCTGATGCCCTTACAGATGCAAAACACGACACACAATGGAGGGTAAGAGACCAAGCTCCCTGGTTGGATACACTGCTGGTGCTGGCGCTGCTGCTGGTTCTGCTGGTGCTGGAGGTGCTGATGCCCTTGCAGATGCAAAAAAGACACACAATGGAGGGAAAGAGACCAAGCTCCCTAGTTGGATGCACTGTTCTTCTTTTCTGCTACTCACTGAATCTTCAATGTAGCTCCCATGGCTGTGGAGTCTTGTTGCTGGACGACTGGTTTTCTAGTCAGCCAAACCTAAAGCAACCTAAATCACCTGGAATCCAACATCAAAAGCCTTCAGCACTTCTATTAGGGCTTGCATACAGCTGCTTGGTGCCGAAAAGATGAACATTGGTTGGATATTGAAATTGAAATTAAAATTGTTGCATCCGTGTAATGCAGTCACTCACTGGAAGTGAAATTAAGGACACCACCGAAAAAGCCGGAGCTAACTAGTTGGATATGTTAGTAGCCAGTGATCCAAGTTGTATTTTCAAGTGGGGAGCATTATTCAATTAGGGTTTGCTCAAGTCTCAAGATGCAGCTGCTTGGTGCTGAAGATATTATCAATGGTTGGACATGTTAGTAACCAGTGATCTAAGTTGTATTTTCAAGTGGGGAGCATTATTCTCTCTGGGAATGCGAGAAAATTGGAATTGTGTCCTTTCCCCATGGTGTGGTAAAACAGGGGACTTGGGTCCACAAGAACTCAGGGGACCCTGGGTAAATACTCAAATCTAAACTAATTATAGCTAAACTACTTTTTATCTTTATTAATTAATAAATAGTGAATACAAATAATAATTAGCTAGTCGGTGCTTCTTTGTTGGTAATTGTCTCCATCAAAGTTGTTCATTTTTAGACATGCATTCCTACACGCAATACATTGCCATCGTCAGGCCATTGTCACCTGAAGCAATTTTTATTTTGAGTACATTCTAGATGTCAAAGCGTGCCCCAGATTGAGTAGCAATAACAAGCATGAAAAGCCTTGCTAACAGGCTGCAGTGTTTATGTATGTAACAACCAGAGAAGCCTAGCAACCAAGCATGAACAGCCTTGCAAAAGGCTGCAGTGTTTATGTATGTAACAACCAGAGAAGCCTAGCAACCAAGCATGAACAGCCTTGCAAAAGGCTGCAGTGTTTATGTATGTAACAACCAGAGAAGCCTAGCAACCAAGCATGAACAGCCTGGCAAAAGGCTGCAGTGTTTATGTAAGTAACAACCAGAGAAACCTAGCAACCGAGCATGGACAGCGTACCAAGTGATACCCTCCGACCTGTTTGATTAATGACAGGATTGGGGGGAAACTCCAACCACACTTGCGTTGGTTAGCTTAAATGTATGCATCCATAGTACTTGAATGTCAGCATCCAAAGTAATGAGCACGCCTTGTGGGGCTTATGGCGGTAGAGAATGGGCTGCTACTTTACCTAGGCAGTGCTGCCATGGCGGATGACTGCGACTGCGTACACTAAAGAGCATCCGGAGGGATTTGAACCCCGCACCTGCTTGTTTCAACAAGCTCTACCACTGAGCAATTCGTCGAAACGGGATGTCTGTATCCATACTATTTTAAAACATTTTGACAGAGCCCCCCCTCCTGGGGGCCAGAGCCCCCAGATTAACCCGTTGTCCGTTTGTGCTTCCGACCGTCCGACCAACTGACTGACCGGAAAGATGAGGCCTGAAACGTAAGCCAACTGTCTCATAACTAACTTGCTTCGGTCAGCTCCATCGTTGCCATCACACTGCGCCAATTTTCCGCGTCGCTTGCGACGCTGCATAGGAATTGTTTATCTTGTCATTTGTTAGTTACTCAGCATGCTGGCTCAGACAAAAGTGTAACACAGTATTGTTTTTTCCTTTTCTTCCTCTTCTACTGGCCCAAGGAGCTGCCTAGAAGCTGTTATGAAAAGTCGAAAAGAAAACCCCTGATACAGCACTCAGTTTCGTCGCCCCACACCAACATTTGTATCATGCAAGCATTATCTGTGAATGTGTGTATGTATCAGTTCAAGTCTATTATGATAAGAATGAATTGATAGTAATTATTTATGATACTTCCGAGGACAGCGAGCCATGTAACCAACTTCATGTTCATTAGCCCAGAACAAATGGAGACATGCATCCACTTGTGCTATTGCCCATGCAAAGTTGTGATATCGAGATGTCACCATATAATAGGAGCTATCATTTCCTAAGCCCAGGATGGTCAGGTTGCTTGCTTTTGCTGAAATGGATGGTTTCAATCCTCCCTGTACGAAGCAGAGGAGGTGCATTAGATGTACGAATACGGGTAATGAAGATATGCATTCGAGAAAGGAGACGAAAGGAAAGGGAATGGAAGGAAAGGAAAAGAGGGCGCAGTGGCGTGGAAAGGAACAGACCGAAGAAGACTCGTGATAGAGACCGATGGATTCAAAAAAGGAGAGGGGTCGATTTACCAGTTGGTCATGCATGCATGCATGCATGACCAGGAAAGCAACATGGTTTGCAGATTACGCGAGGATGGAAAGGGGGGCGATTAAGTCCAGCCAACGCGCAATTTCCGTTTGTAGTGCATGGATGCATGGCCTCGCAATACCACGCCGCGGGCAACTGCCACTAGGCACATGACTGGCGCACAGCCACGCGCGGCCACGCGTCCTGCCAACGTCAGCATCCCTCTGGTCAGCATCAGCGCATTAGACTCGACCCTACTAGACCCAAGTCGACCCAACTTCGCTCGGCTTCTCTTGATCCGTGGTCCGAAATCGTGATGGGGTCGTGGCCACACGTACAAGACTGTACTGCCTTGATGGATATTCGTGGGATGGTGGATATCTGAATGACGATTGCCCGCCCTTGATCAATCTAATATAGCGTCGAGTTGAATTTGTTACAATCGAGAGTTCTTCTGCGCATCTCATTCATCTTATCTCATCAGCAGTAAAGAACAATGCTTCAGTCTGGATCTACTTTCCGTGGGATGTCCCACGCCAAGCCCGCCCGCATGGGTCTGCTGGCTGTTCCTAAGCTGCCTGTACGCTGCGCTGCCACCAAGGAGGTGGGTTTCTTCACGATGCTTCCAGCTATACCACAGAGGTCTCACCTAATCCGATCACGTCAGCTCGAACTGGATGATGATTCCAACGTAACTCGCCCAACGCGACCTGCCAGACGATTCTCGCTCGCTGCGTCCGCTCTTTACATCGGTAGCCCGACCTGGTTGAACCGCACGCCAGACTCCTCCAGCCCCACCCCACAACCCCTACCTGATCTACTACCATCTCTTCGTGGCTCGGAAGGCGGAATCGTTTATTGCAGATCGTTGGATAATCCCTGGTTAGTTTCCTGCAGCCCAATCCATGCCCAGTCACTCTCTTCTTCCCGCAACTAGCAGCAGCACATGCACCGGGACCAGGGACCTACAGCCCTTACTGCCTTATCTACAGCGAGCTCGCTTCTTTTCTCACTCAGCCTCCCTAGCCATGTACATTTGACGCGATCTGTTTTATCTCAACAACTAGACGATATCCATAGCCTTGGGATATATTTAGCAGCTGCTCCCTACTTTGCGAGAGTGGCACTTGGCGATGCCGGAGGTGGAAGGACGCATTTCAAGATAGATATCATTTCTGAGTGCCCAATAACTTCGTGGTCAGCTGTGCCTGCCGGTCCTCCCGATCCTCACGACGCTGACGATCCATGTGACAAGCTCACCCGATCATCGATCAGTAGGATGCTATCTTGTTGGGCGATCCTCGGGCATGGTTAAATTGCTTCAAGGTTACTTGCCATCATCTTTGGTAGTACAGTTGCTCTTGGTACTTGATGACGCTGCCGATCCATCCATCCCTAACCCGCAAATCCTTCGCTTCCTCAGGTCGCTGCCCCCATGAAGAACATGTCTGCTGCTCTGCTCGCCTCTATGGTTGTGTCTGCTGGATTCGCCCAGAACGCCATGGCTGTCGACTCCATGCCCCCTCCCACCACCACCACTGAGAACGTGAGGGAGATGGACTTCTCCACCTCTGCGCCTCTGGCCACCACCCAGGGTGCCCCTGATGTCAAGGCTGATGCATACCCTTTCCCCGAGGGAAGCAACTGGAGGTACTCTGAGTTCCTGACAGCTGTTGAGAATGGCAAGGTATGTGCAGTGCTACCTAAGTATGAAATCGTACGAAAATGGCTGACGATCCCATGTGCAGTTTTGTTTGTGTTTCTGATGCTTTTGATACCCTGTTTTTACCCTTTTTTGTTACGGTAGGTCTGTTTGTCTGTGCTAATATATCATTGTAATATTTACCCGCCTTACCTTCTGACATTACGTTTTTAATATTGTCTCCTTCTCACCTCCTTAACTTCAATCAATAGGTTTTCCGACCGTTACTTTTACCTGCCTGATCACCTTGTGCCTATGCTCGACAATATATGATGTACATATGTAAGACGCTATACAATATTATCACCTCATCTCCGACAATATATGATATTATACAACATTATTGCCTGTGCTAATCACTTCATGCCCATGTCCGACAGGTTGAGCGAGTCCGTTTCGCCAAGGACGGCACTGCCCTGCAGCTGACTGCCACTGACGGCCGCCGCGCAACTGTCACCCTACCCAACGACCCTGAGCTTGTTGACATCCTAGCCAAGAACGGTGTCGATATCTCCGTGTCCGAGGGAGAGCAGCAGGGTAACACCGTCGCTCTGCTCGGTAACATCCTCTTCCCCCTTCTTGCTTTTGGAGGTCTGTTCCTGCTCTTCGGCCGCGGCCAGCAGGGTGGAGGTGGCCAGCAAGGGGGAGGAGGATTTGGTGGCATGGGTGGTGGTGGACCCATGGAGTTCGGCAAGAACAAGTCTAAGTTCCAGGAGGTCCCTGAGACAGGCGTAACCTTTGACGACGTTGCTGTAAGTATGACTGGTTTTTATTTATTTATTTATTTTCTGGCTTGTAGGATCTAATTCCAGGATGTCTGTGGAACTTGTGTAACCTCCAATGATGTTGCTGTGAGTACGACTGGCTCTTGTGATTGTTCATTTATTTTGTGAGTATGACTGGCTCTTGTTTGTTTGTTGATTTATTTTCTGTTTTTGAGGAACAAGTTCCAGGAGGTCTGGGAGACATGTGTCACCTCGATGATTTTGCCATGGGTATGCATTTATTATTATTTACCGTCTGAGTACAAGGAACAAGTCCAAATTCCATGAGGTTCCAAAAATCGGTTTTTCCTTCAGTTATGTTGCTGTGAGTATGACTGGCATATCTCATACCCATTTAATTTATTTTTCCTTCTGGCTATAAAGGAAAGTCAAGATACCAGAAGATTGCATAGGCTGGTGTTTCTTGACAGTATAACTGGCTCTTGTTTGTTTGTTTGTTTGTTTATTTATTTTCTGGCTACGAGGAGCAAGTTTGAGGAGGTCTGTGAGACAGGTATTACCCGATGAATTTGCCGTGGGTATGAGGGGTTGGCATTTACTATTATTTACTGTCAGGGTACAAGGAACAAGTCCAAATCATGAGGTTCCAGAAATCGGTATATCCTTCAATTATGTTGCTGTGAGTAATGACTGGCATAATTAATTATCATTTATTTATTTATTTTCTGGCTATAAAGAAACTGTCAAAATACGCAATCGCACACGATTGTGTTCCTGAGATGATGTTTCTGTAGGTTGTCTGGGCATGCATTTGTTTCATGTGGAAATGTGGATGCAAGTCTAAAGATGTTTGTGTTGGACATTGACACTGACTGCCTTGTGTGAACAGGCTGACACATTTCATATGCTGTTGACCTGAGGCGAGTATGATATCATGTGATATCACTCAAATTGCACCTAATGATACTGTATATAAATGGCAACTGTAGCCTGGTCAGACTGCCAGCATCATATGATAACATGATATCATATCTCCACTCCTTTTCACCTGGCACATACGACTCACCCTCTCCACACACACACCACTCTCCGCCACACCACCCAACACACACTACACCCAACCCAGCACACACACACCACTCTAAACCACACCACTCCGCACCACTCCACACACCCTCCAAACCACCCAGCACACACAGTCCACACTCACTCCAAACCACTCAACTCCACTCTACACCACCGAGCACATTCACACCACGCCACTCCACACCACACCACCCAGCACACACACTCCCATGTGGCTAGCCTTGCGATGAGCCACATGTATTTAGTTGTGCTCAGATAAACTCTAAGACTGATAATGATTGGCTGCCTCCCAGAAGTCGACTCGTATCTCAGACTTGGATACATCACCCGCCAGTCCTCTGCCACATGGCACTAGCTGAACTGTAGTGCATACTTGAACTGAGTGCCTACTGTCTCTCTCTGTACTTGAACTGAAGTGCCTGCTTCAACTGGGTGCCCACTGTATCTCTTTGTACTTCAACTGTAGTGCCTACTTTAACTGAGTGCCTACTGTCTCTCTCTGTACTTGAAATGCAGTGCCTACTTGAACTGTAGTGCTTACTGTCTCTCTGTACTTGAACTGTGGTGCCTTCTTGAACTGATTGCCTACTTCAACTGTATTGAGCTGTTTGGTGTGTTCGATACGAATCACCCCACCTCACCCAGCACACACACTCCCATGTGGCTAGCCTTGCGATGAGCCACGTGTATTTAGTTGTGCTCAGATCAACTCTAGGACTGAGAATGATTGGCTTCTTCCCAGTGTTCAACTCATATCTCAGACTTAGAAACATCTCCTGCTAGTTGTTGCCACATGACCTACTTGAACTGAGTGCTTACTGTCTCTCTCTGTACTTGAACTGCATTGAGCCATCTGGTGTGTTTCACCCTACGCCATCCCCATCTCACCCAGCACACACACTCCCATGTGGCTAGCCTTGCGATGAGCCACATGTATTTAGTTGTGCTCAGATCAACTCTAGGACTGATAATGGTTGGCTGCCTCCCAGCGCTCGACTCGTATCTCAGACTTTGAAACATCACCCGGAAATAGGGACGTATCATGTGATGTTTAAAGGCGATTGATATCATATGATACCATACAGATTGCATAATATATATGTATCGGGCTAGTCTCTTGGTGGCACACTAAATAAATAATTGGAGGCACACTGAATAAAAAATTGGAGGCACACTAAATGCATAATTGGAGGCACACTGAATAAAAAATTGGAGGCACACTAAATACATGATTGTATCTGAGAGAATTTCCCTCTTTTTGTCTTTTTATCAATTTACCAGACTGTATAATGTAATGGCCATTACCAGACTGTGCATCCTACTGTTTCAGCTGAGCCTCTAACCTTGCTTTTTTTTTCAGGGATGTGACTCAGCCAAGCTCGAGTTGGTCGAGGTTGTTGACTTCTTGAAGAACCCTGAGAAGTACACCGCCCTGGGTGCCAAGATCCCTAAGGGTTGCTTGCTGGTGGGCCCCCCCGGAACTGGAAAGACTCTGCTTGCCAAGGCCGTGGCCGGTGAGGCCGGAACCCCCTTCTTCTCCTGTGCTGCCTCTGAGTTTGTGGAGATGTTTGTCGGTGTTGGAGCTTCCCGCGTGAGGGACCTGTTCGAGAAGGCTAAGGCCAAGGCCCCTTGCATCATCTTCATTGATGAGATTGATGCCGTTGGCCGCCAGCGTGGATCTGGCATGGGCGGAGGCAACGACGAGCGTGAGCAGACCATCAACCAGCTGCTGACTGAGATGGATGGCTTTGAGGGTAACACTGGCGTCATCGTGCTGGCTGCCACCAACAGGCCTGATGTCCTGGACTCAGCCCTGCTGCGCCCTGGGCGTTTCGATCGCCAGGTGACCGTGGACCGCCCCGATGTCTCCGGCCGCGTAGCCATCCTGAAGGTTCACTCCAAGGGCAAGGTGCTCTCCAAGGATGTCGACCTTGAGAAGATTGCCCGCCGTACCCCCGGCTTCACTGGAGCTGATCTGCAGAACTTGATGAACGAAGCCGCTATCATCACTGCCCGCCGCGAGCTCAAGGAGATCAGTAAGGAGGAGATCGCTGATGCCCTGGAGCGCATCATTGCCGGCCCCGAGAAGAAGGGAGCTGTAGTGAGTGAGAAGAAGCGCAGGCTGGTGGCCTACCACGAGGCTGGCCACGCCCTGGTGGGTGCTCTCCTCCCCGAGTATGACCCCGTCACCAAGATCACCATTGTCCCCCGCGGAGGAGCTGGCGGTATCACTTTCTTCGCCCCAAGCGAGGAGCGCCTGGAGAGTGGTCTGTACAGCAGGTCATACCTAGAGAACCAGATGGCCGTAGCCATGGGTGGCCGCATCGCTGAGGAGCTGATCTTTGGTGAGGATGAGATCACAACAGGTGCTTCCGGAGACTTCCAGCAGGTCACCCGCACGGCGCGCTTGATGGTCACCCAGCTAGGCTTTGTCAAGGAGCTCGGCCAAGTATGCTGGAGCCAGGGAGGAGGAAACACCTTCTTGGGAGGGTCTGCCGGTCAGCCCAGCGACTTCAGCAGTGAGACTGCTGACGCCATTGACAGGGAGGTTAAGAAGTTGGTTGAGAAGGCCTACCGCAGGGCTAAGGACCTGGTCTCCTCCAACATTGATATCTTGCACAAGACTGCCGAAGTGTTGCTGGAGAAGGAGAACATCGATGGCGAGGAGTTTTTGAGCATTGTGATGGCGAGCCAGGCGATGAACTACTTGAAGGACGACTCCCCTGAGCAGACCATCCCTTACCAGACTGCCGTTTAAGTAGTTCTACGGACTAAACAGAATTGTGCAACGTTCGTTCTGTAAAAAACGGACACAAGTGTACTGCACTGAACAGTGTACTGCACTGTATTCGGTCCAACGCAGTACAACCCTGAACAAGTAGACATGCTGTCGTATTAGATGTGTAGCTGCCGTCTTATATTCATGGGGACTTGGCCTGCTACTTTGCCTGGACAAAGCTACCATGGCGATTGGCAGCAACCGCAGACACGAAAGCGCACCCGTAGGGATACTCCTCAGACACAGCGGATCCTGGTTTTTTATGTTGAGAGATTAGGTTGAGAGAGAAGTCTGAAATGAGTGGGCTGCTGATGACTTGACCCATCAAATAGATTGCATCCTGGAACATTGGTCTGTATATATGATGCCACAAGCCAATATGTGGATGGTGTACAAAAAACTTGCTTGTAAGTTTGATTTAGCTACCTCCCATACTGGCACTGGCATGAGGTGTACAGTGTGTGTGAAAATTGTCATAGAACTCTAGGTTAGGGCACCCAAGACAAATGAAGTACCTGGTGGGGAATGTAATTTCTGATCCAATCCGTGTTGCAATCATTTCCCGTATCTGTTTTGTTAATCTTCTAGAAGAAGCTGAGTCCTCACTGCATCTGCTGCTGAGTATTTCTAAGGGTTCGGCGATGACTAAGACGTTCGACCCATGCCACCTGCTCATGGGCCGGCCACCTTAGGTGAATCATGTGTGGTGTCTACACCAAAATCAGGGGGTAAGTAAGTCTGCACTACTACAAAAGGGCAAACTGCAAATATACTGATTGACACACACAGGAATTAAATGGCATGGTAAAACGAATAAATGCCTTATCTGGACTTTGCATGCACTACCGAATGCATGCATCCCTGCACAGCACTTGTAAAACAAGCCCTAAACCTGTCCGACAAGTTGCGAAGCTGGGTAAAACAATAACGTTCGTCTTGCTGACAGCGCACATCGCAAAACACGGAAGCGGCTGTTATTCCGGAAGCAGTAGTGCACTAATGCAAGCGCTGAATGATTGGAGGGCATTAACGCCAAATTTCTGGAAGCCCAATCTGGTGCCTCCTTCTCTAGTTCCCCCGTCTTTCGACCTTCGACTCGCCTCCCCTTTCCGATTGCGACATGGCTCAATGGTTGCCCTTGCCTAAGTTCTGCGAACTGCCTGCCCGCCTGTCTTTGCTCAGTTCAACCTACTAACCCTTGGGCCGACCCCTTGGACTTGCCTTTGAGACTCAAGCTGTGAGGTAGCCTAGACAGCACGGAGTAGACATGAAATACGATTTGCCGGTTTTGCTACCTTTTTCTAGGCTCCCGTTCCTCGGCTCTAAGAGTCTAAGGCGAACAGGAAGTTTCTGGCTTATTCTACCTAAAGTTTCTGGCTTTTTCTACCTCTGTTACCTACTGTTTTCTAGCCAATGTTTCTTCCTATACTGTATTCTGCTATGGCTTTTTTCTAGCAATTGATCCTAGGCTACTGTTCCTACTTCCTAGGTTGGGATTTAATTCCTAGGCTATAATTAGGGGTGTAACAAAATCTCCAGTTTTTTTATAACATCTAAAACGACCTGACAACTTCATAAATGGTATTTGTAACACGCAAGAAGGATAAAAGCAGACAAGATAAAAACAGACAGAATCCCTACATGCAGTACTATACATCCTCCTAAAAACAGACGCAAACATTTGGTAATCCTCGATTCCTCGATTTTGTAAATATTTCGTTCTGGTTGCGAGCAAATTATATGTTTATATTTGTATTGCTGTGAGGCGAAATTTACCATGCTCTAATTTTGGTTTGAATGATTGATGGTGCCAGCCAGCCAGGCTGGAGTTCTCGTGCCTGGCGATGCTCGTAGTTATATATTGTGGTTATACGCGTACCCACTCCAGCATGCTCGGACTGCTGGGCCCTTCAGCCTGTGTCGGCCATAGCTGGGTCTGCTGCGCCCTTCATCGCCTGTGTCGGCCATAGCTGTCGGTGGCATGAAGTCGAAGTGGGGTCGAAGAAAAACATATGCTGCCATTCGTCTTCAAACTGTCACCATAACTGTCATATCTACCCAGATCTACCCGTAAAGTATCAGCCATTTCGCGTTTGTCGACACCACTCCCTCGCATCCTCTCCGTAGGTCCCCTGACCCCATTCGTGATCCCTTGTCATGATCAAGCTCTTCGCCTTCATTCTCCTCGCGGGCTTCGTCTGGACTAGCACGGAGACCTTCTACGCGGTCACTATGGGTGAAATTCTGGAGAATTCTGGAGAACTTTGCGATACAACTTCCAATCCGCCGCTTCTACCTACAAAATGGCTATGCCGGGGGGGGTGATGAGGCCTAAATTGCTCAAGAATGCAGCGCCTTCAGCATGTCCAGCAGTAGCCTCAGTCTTCAGCCTGTCACCGTCGAGACCGAGGCAAGAGGTGGGTGACTCTTGCGACTTACATCCCTGCTCCGGACATGTTTGATGATTCGCCGGTGCTCTTGGTTGCATCCTCCGATGGTTGATCGCCATCTCGATGCGGTCAATTCCTGTTCCGATTCTTGAAATCCAGCCCCAACTCGATCATCCGTGGCACTGCAGGTGTGGCGCTGTCCATGACACCAGGGGGCAGGACTTCAATTTGTGGAGTGGAGATTCGCCGCCAATCCCAGCGAACCACCGCGCAGGAGTAGTACCCGGCACAAGGAATGTGGCCACTCCGATCTTGACTGAGGTACCAGGATACTTCACCCTGTGCCAGTTGTTGAAATTGCGTGGATTCCTTTGGAATTGCTTGGAATTGGGACATACCTAATGTTTGGTTGATGGGATGAGCATCTAGGGTTTTTATTTGGTTCAAGGATCAATTTGTCAAGATGGTATGCACATGGGGTGTTATTTGTATGCATATGACCAGCAGCTTTCCCTCATCTGCATGGGCAAACACGGGCCAAGGCAGGGGTATGAGCGAGTCCCAATTCAGTGCAATCTGGAGAGTCATCACACACTCAGAGCATGTATAGCCTGAACAACTTGTACTCATTCGTGATTCATCATTTTAGTCATGACCTCTTTTATAAATGCCTGAGACCAGCCTTCGTTGTTGCGATACATTATTGGATTTGAGATACTGACTATCAGGGCTGTCTTCGCTGGTGGCGAAAATTTCTCGGAATGTCAATCAGGATGTACAAATTGTAATTTATTTACATGTATCCAACCTCATCATTCATGCAGGTCCTGCAGTGACGAAATTTTGCGCACCATCATGTACAGCGATGATGACAAGACTTATGCCTACAAGTCATCTCACAAGGCTTTCATGAACACTGCACGCTACTTCCACGATGCTGATGCACTGCAAGATGACGACGACGACAACATTCAACGCTACCAAGACCTGGAGCGAGACGACTCTGAGGGTAATGACAACACTGCCGGTGCCAACATCCTGGATATCGACTCCGAGGGCACCCTCAACCAGGAGGCAGTTGACGAGAATCCTGTCACGCCTGGTCTAGGTGTGCGCGCAACTGAATTCCGTGCTGAACGCTTCGCAAGGCTCAAACATGCACTCCAACCTGCAAAATTGATATATGATGACCCAGACATGCCACTACCAACTCCACCTTCTGTCACAGCATCTAGAGAGAAAGCATCGGATGAACTCAGGTTAGACATGAATAGTGATGCTTCTCGTGGCCGCGTTACTACCCATCCTATGTAGAACCTCCAACAAGCATTCAGAATGTATCAAGCCTGTGTCATTGCAAATCATATGCACTACCACTTGTACTTGATGCGTTACGTGCTGAATGCCTTACAGACTAACTTGGATGTCCAATTGCTTGTCCCTTGGATGTCTACGACCTCCAATTGCCTAACTGAGATTGTGCACAATTTACTGTTGCGCAATGCACAACATGAGACATATGTATTGTAGTACATACTTCTAACTCAGGTTACTTGTGCGATACCCACAAAAACCAATAATTACGTCAACGTATTCAGTTGTTCCTTTATGACCATACATTATATTACTAAATTGATTACTGTACTGTAGGCAGGTGACTGATTATTAGGATCAAGACTTCAAAAACTGTTTCACCATTCCAGAGGTACTCTGCATTCCTTTGCGATACCCACGGGAATTCAATCGTAACCTGAGTAAACTTAGTAATCCTGCTGTGTATGAGGACTCGAGCAGATGACTGATTGTACGTAAAAACTAGATTAATCCATTCAATGTTGGAAAACTGAACCAGCTTTTTGGTGCACCGGATATCCGTGCGATACCCACGAAAATCCAAGTATTTAAATCAATGTGACAGACCAAACGTTCTCAGATGAAAAATGCAACTTGGAAATTGTGGTCAGCATTTCAACTTCAGCTTTTTGTGCGATACCCACGAAAAACAACATTGAATTGATACTGTAACCGCGACTTCCATTAGTTTCATCAGCCAATTCCGTCATCTTCACACCTTGATTTCTAGATATCCAAATTCCATTTCCAGATATACTTGCGATACCCACGGAAAAACAATAGTTGACTGAATTTTCATAGTATCCGAACATATATTGTACCATTGATTCAAAAAAACGTTATTTTTTTTTTTGAAAAATGGGGTGGCCAGAGCCAGGGCCCGAGCCATTATTTTTTGTAGGATAAGGAAGAGAGGGATTCGAGCAATCGAGGATGTCCATATCCTACTAATATATAACGGGTTTGATTAGTTTCAGATTCACATCTAAGGTTTCAATTTAACTAGGTTTCTATAAAAATAGATTTAAAAGTAGTTCAGACTTAAAAGTAAAAAAAAAATGAAAACGTCTGATTCGAGCAATCGAGGATGTCCATATCCTACTAATATACAACGGAAACTGATAGAAGGAAGCAAAGATAAACAAATCAAGCAAGGCTATACCGTATATGCATGTTACTGTCCAGGGGTAGTAATTCTCGCTCAAGGGACTTACCAAACCACAAACAATCAAGATTTCGAGGAGTAGCTAATAGAAGCTTCGTGAACGGGTCCAAGGACCTAAAACTAAACTGGAAAGTGAGTGGCACCTACATGTTTTTGCGATCGACTCTTTCCCCATTCATTGTCATATCCCTTTCCAAGCCATCCTCGATGCAAGGTACCGGTATTCCACAACAATCAAGCATCAAAAGATCGCACGCGCCACGCCACTCAAGGATGACCCTCACCCCCGAGATATTATGAGACTTGTCGTAAATTGGGCCTGAAAAAGTCGGAGGCAATACGACCTGTCGAGTGTCGACCTGTCCAATTCCAAATTATCCCCTCACCTGAACTGCTGAACTTCAAGCGAATCAAACGGATTGGACCAAACACGCAGTGAGCCAGCGGCCTAAGTGGGTCAACCTCCATCCATCCGTTGAGTGAACTAGAACCCTCGAGGCCTCGACTTCTTGAACTGTTGCAGCCCGCCTCGAATCGACAATCTTGTTCCGCGTCCAGCCGTCCACCCCCGTCTTGTCATTAGCCCACTTCTCAAAATCTGGAGGCATCTCTTGGGTTGTCATTACAAATCGCATTTCAAACAAAATATTCACAACTGACACAAACTCTCTCAAGGCGCCAATACCGCATATTGATTCAAATAACAGAATTGTCACAATGAGAAGAAGACAATAGCAGTGAAAACAACTGAACAGTCTGGCGGTACTTCGCAGTACATCGGCGACGAATACCGTATATTGATTCGATTAGGGCTCTTCTGCGATTTTGTCAGCACAGTCCAACCCTCAACCACCTCAACCGACGGTTTTTCTGCTGACTCGACTCCTAGTAAGCCTGCCAAGGAGATAAGGAGGAGACTATATTCTTGGTACCAATCTCTCAATTTTCGAGGCCCATCTCTGCAACCCACCTTCCTACCTTCAGCGGATTCTGCTCTCCAGCCTTCGGCAAGATGATTCACTCTACCCGACTGACCTCGGGCTCGATCTCCACCCGCGCAACGACTTCCCGTCTGGTACGCCTCGCGAGGCCCACTACCAGGCAGCCCTCCCAGCGCGTCTACACAGAGTTGCCCCCCCAGCATGGAGGCGCAGTGACTGAGTCCTGGGTGGAGGAGGTTTGCGAGTTGAAGGGCGCAGATGGTGAGGGCAAGGAGCTCGCTATGGCTTGCACAGAAGCGCTATCCAAGATGTACGAGGACGAGCACCAGCATCCCAGCAAGTCAGGCAAGGACAATCTCGCCCATCATATGATCGTGGCCTCTTCAGCTCATGATGCTGGCGACAAGGCTGGGGACGCATGACTCCACAGGTGTAGTTTGCCAACCGAATCGTTTGCCTGAATCATGGTTTCACCAATGGCCAAGCCTCCTGCGCGAGGTGTAGGCTGTTACTTCGCCCGATTGGCAATAAGGCTGAGAGCACATGCAGACGCAGCTAGAAGATTGCCAACAAGATTCCGCGCCTGGTTTTGGGATCGCCAGTCTTTCCACGTCTGGCTGGAGATCTAAGCTTCAAATGAGCCGGATTGACCTAGCCCTATCGAGTTCAGAGAGGAGAGTTGATTATTGACCTTGTGAAAACTTCTGCTGAGAAAGTGACGATTCAGCTCCTCCTGAATCTTGGTAACTCATACTTCTGTTCCTGCTCCTGCAAGAGTGTGGAGGATGGCTTACCCCTGCTTCACACAATTGTACCCGCTTGTGAATCTCTGAGAACACCTAGCCTAGCCACTGTATAGCT
This sequence comes from Chlamydomonas sp. ICE-L, assembly GCA_013435795.1. Taxonomy (NCBI): domain Eukaryota; kingdom Viridiplantae; phylum Chlorophyta; class Chlorophyceae; order Chlamydomonadales; family Chlamydomonadaceae; genus Chlamydomonas; species Chlamydomonas sp. ICE-L. The sequence continues at coordinate 2,098,830 of JACBWV010000626.1, forward strand.
CGATACCTGACCCTTACACTTAAAAGACCACAGATCTGTGAAGATTGTCCCATCAACCAAGGGAAGCTTCATCTTCAAGCTATCTTCTTACTGCTAGATCTGAATGTATGTATGTTGCAGTCCAAGGGGAGCCTAGTAGACCAAAAGAACTTGCCCCCTCTGAGTAAACCTAGGTCTTACCAATCCTAGGTCTGATGTCTGACTGTCTATCGCTGCAGTTCATAGTATGGAACCAACTTGCCTTTGAACATTGTATTTTTTCTTGAGTCTACAAATCGTGTTAACACCACCTTGCTGTTTATTTAGATATTGGAAGTTGTTGAGTTGCCTGGTAGTACCAGTGTGACATAGTACTGCCAGTGTTACATTTATGTTTGTGTTGCAGCTCCGCTGCACACACACATTAAGAGATTGCCTAAGTAAACATGCATGACCATGTATGTTCACTCAAGCAATCGTGTACAATAAGACGGCTCATGAGCCGTCTTATTGTATATGGAGCTGTGGTCAATTGCAATTATGATATTGTGTGCCGATTAACACATCACTGCCAGTAATTGTTGAGGTTCGTCTGACTTGGCGTGAGAGAGCAGTATTTTTTGCCACATCATGGACTTATAGTTTGAAGTGTAACGTATTTATTTCCAGCTGATGGCGTGTCTGACTGTCCAACACAATGAATGTGTGTGTGTGTGGGGGGGGGGGGGGGGGGGGGCAATTGCATTTTGTCCCATGTCCTCCCGCCCACCACTCATCCACCTTGGCTATATACGGTAAGAAGGTTTTGGTCCGTGCAAAAGATGCTAGGTTGCGTCAGCTTCCTTGTTCAGTGGTGCACTAGCTACCCAACAACAAAATATACGAGCTGGCTGGAAGCTGCAGTGCCCGGCTTTGTAAACAAGCTGTGTTGGGCGCCCCAGTGCTTATTCTGCCTGCAGATATGTACCATGGTATGCACGTTGATGCAGTATAGGGATAGCCCATCAGGCTCATGGGATGGTATACGGGTTGTTCAGGACGCTGCGTCCACTGTTGCAGATGCAGCGACGAAGAGTCAGTTGCGTCGCAGGAAGCAATGTGGGGAGGGTCTCAAGGTCCGTTGACCAGAAGGAGGGGTCCATTGCGTCACAGGACGCAGGCTATGCAATTGGTTGCGTTTCAGGCAGCAGAGCTGGGGTCCTCCTGTAGTACCCTGGACAGTATGATGGGGGCAGGGTTGTCCCCAGAGGACCCCCAAAATCTCCACGATGATATGCAACCGGTTTCAAGATCTGCTTCTGCAACGAACCCAGACCCATGGAAATTGTATAGTAATTACTTCGCAATCATGTAACCCAACGGAGCCTCCAAAATCTTACAGACATGAAGCGTGCAGAACAACCATGATGACAGCCTTAGTCGTTTTTGGCAGAGCCCCCTCCTCAAGGGGGCGGGAGCCCCCAGGGTTACCCATTTGTCCGTTTGACCGACCGAAAAATTTCTTGCCCGCCCGACACTTCAGCCAACGGTCGCGTAACTAACTCGCTTTGGTCAGGTCCATCGTTGCCACCTTTCGTTCCGTTGCCAACACACTCCGCCAATTTTCCGCGTCGCTGGCGACGCTGCATAGAACTTGTTGCTTTGACACATTCCTGTGACTCCGTGTCCTTAACTTCACGTCCTGAGAGTGGCAGATTACTCGGATGTAACAATTTCAATTTCAATATGTACACATATACATATACCGGTATATATGGGATCGGCTCATTGGCGTGGTATGTCGAGCCCTTACCTGGCCGCGCTGTTAAAAACTGCACACACATCCTATTTGGCTACCCCCTGGACTGTAACAACATAACACAACGCCTTCAACAGATTGGACGTAGAGCGGTATACGTAATGTAAGATTCGTTTTACCCACCCCTTCAGTTCCATAGTCTTTTGCTATGGAAGGCCTTTATGGTCCGAGGCCCACACATTTGAAGAGCTTGGCCCTGCAGATGTTACAGCACCTACCCTCTCTCTCTCTCTCTCTCTCTCTCTCTCTCTCTCTCTCTCTCTCTCTCACACACACACACTTCGTGACTGGTCACACACAATGACACCAACCAGGAAGTGGTCAGGCACGATTGAGCAACACATGAGAGAACAAGTTAGCCCCACCTAATATGAAAACACAGTGGCCAAGAAAAAATAAACAAATCCTGTATTTTTTCGAGATTTAAAAGTTGCTGATTTAAAACCCTAAGACTAACACGACCCCTAGTTTACAGATCACTCGCATTCATGCCAGCACCCACCCACCCAAGCTAGATAAAGGGTTCCCCTATCCAGACCTGGAAGCTCTTACCGTGGGGTCTAAGTGACTAGGAGATGGGAGCAGTCCAAGCCCATACAATTGTAGTTCAGTTACTTATGATTGTGTGGCTGGATACTTTTGAGCACCCCTACCGAGCTGATTTTTGTTACAGCTTTGAACTCTTTTTCAAGCCCTTCCTAACACGGTTGGGCAAGTCCCTTAAGCCTATTTGGCTAACCCCTGGACTGTAACAACACAACACAACGACTAGTTCTGAACTGCCTCTAACTGCGGTGACGAGTACCAAATCAAAATCAAAATCTTAGGTGAAGCGCTTGTATGTCACTGCATATCGATCCTTCTTCGTTTTCGAAACTGACACTATTTGTAACCTGCCTTTACCGGAACAAGAAACGAGGTCACCCTGTTGCAGCTCTATGCTGGGCTTTGACACGCTTCGCCAATTGACTCGCACATCTCCGCCTTTAACAAGATCGCTCATCTTGGACCTCGAAATTTTGAAGCCTGCCACAATCAGAAAGCAGATGAGTACAATGTGGCGGTGTGTCTGGGTGGTGTGGTGGGGGTCTGGGTGGTGTGACGGGGTGGTGTGGTGGAAGCCTGTAGCGTGGGTTGGTAGGCATTGGGTTGGCCTTTTGTTTAAAAGGCACATCTCCGCCTTAGCTCATCTTGGACCTTGAAATTTGGAACCTGCCAGAAACAGAAAGGAGATGAGTACAATGTGTGACGCTGCAGTCTTCGTGGTTGGCCCCAGTGCGAGCTCTTTCCTCCCCCCCTCCCCCCCACCCCCCCCCCACACACACATACACACACTCACTACCAACACCACCCACGACCCCCCCCCCCCCCCCCCCCCCCCCCCCCCCCCCGTCCCCCTCCCTCCCCACCCACCCACATACACCCACACCCTCACCTTCACCACCACCACACACTCATTCCCCCCCCTCACGCCCCCCCCCCCCACACACACACACACACACATACACACACTCCCCACCAACCCCCCCCCCCCCCCCCCCCCCCCCCCCCCCCCCCCCCCCTCCCCACCCACATACACCCACACCCTCACCACCATACCCCTTGTGCACTGAAAGGCAGCCACCACTGACTCTGCCCCACTCCCACCCTCCATGCACCGTCACCCACCCCTTCATGCACCCTCTCTCACACACACACACACAAACCCCCCCACACACAAACCCACACACACAACCCCCCACACACACAAACCCACGCACACACAACCCCCCCCCCCCCCCCCCCACACACACACACACACAAACCCACACACTCACCAGCACTAGCCAGAGCATCTAGACGCATGGAAGCTTCAACGCTGGAGACCTCTACAACCTTGGGTTCACTCACTTTCAGAGCTGAGAGTGGTACTCGCTCTACCTTGACAGTCACAGAACGTACCTGGCAGTTGAAGATCAGACAGGCTTGAACCATAAGTTAAAGATCAGACAGGCAGTTGGTGGTGGCAGTTGGTGGTGGTGGTTGTGGTGGTGATGAAATTCAAACAGGCATGAAGTCAGCCCTGGAAGGTTAGTTTGGATTGATTGCATGGACACTCAGCCTGCAATATGTTTTTCCATGCAGAGCAGAGAGTGGAACTTGCAAAACCTGGAGGTGGCAGTCGAGGTGGTGGGCTGTGGTGGGCGGTGGTGGTGGTGGTGAGCGGTGGTGGTGGTGGCGGTGGCGGTCGTGGCGGTGGTGGTGGCGGTCGTGGTGGTGGCGGTGGCGGTTGTGGTGGTGGTGGTGGCGGTTGTGGTGGTGGTGGTGATGGTGGTGGGTGGTGGTGGTGGCGGTCGTGGTGGTGGTGGGTGGCGGTTTGGTGTGGTGGGCGTTGTTGGTGTGGTGTGATGGTGGTGGTGAATGGTGGTGTGGTGATGGTGGGTCGGTGGTGGTGGTGGTGGCGTGGGGTAGTGTTGGTGGGGCGTTTGTGGGGTGGTGGTGATGGTGGTGGTGGTGGGGTGTGATCGTGGTGGGGCGCGTGTGGTGGTGGTGGTGGTGGTTGTAGCACAGGGGGTGGCGGTCCTGGTGGGGTGTGTGGGTGGTGGGTGGCGTTCCATTGTTGTAGTTGGTGGTGGCAGTCATGTTGTGGTGCTGGTGGTGGTGGTGGTGGTGGCGGCATCGTTGCGATGGTATCCAGCGGCGGTCGTGGGGTGGTGGCGGTCGGGTGGTGGTGTTTTGTGTGTCGGGTGTGTGGTGTGCGCGTGGTGCGGTGGTGGTGGGCGTCGTGGTGTGGTGGTGGTGGTGGGTGGCGTCCGTGGTCGTGGTGGTGTAGGAGTATTGTGTGCGTGTGGGTGGTATGTGTGGTGGTGGTGGTGGTGGGTGGTGGTGGTGGTGGCAGTCGTGGTGGTGGTGGATGATGGTAGTGGTGGTGGTGGTGGTGATGGTGATGGTGGGTGGTGGTGGTGGTGGCGGTCGTGGTGGTGGTGGGCGGCCATAGTGGTGGTAGTGATAATGGTGGTGGTGACGATGGTGGTGGGTGGTGGTGGTGATGGTGGTGGTTCGAGGTCGTGGTGGTGGTGTTGAAGGTCAGACAAGCATGAAGTCAGCCCTGCTGGTTTTTGCTGGATTTAATTTGGAGGCTGGCCCCAGTGCAAGACGTATTATTTATTTATTTATTTATTTTACTCACATGAGTCAGACAGGTCTCTAAATAACTTATTAAACGTACAATGTTTTATGTATTCATTTTACTCACCTGAGTCAGACAGGTCTCTAAATAACTTATTAAACGTACAATGTTTTATGTATTCATTTTACTCACATGAGTCAGACAGGTCTCTTAATAACTTATTAAACGTACAATGTATTATGTATTCATTTTACTCACATGAGTCAGACAGGTCTCTAAATAACTTATTAAACGTACAATGTTTTATGTATTCATTTTACTCACATGAGTCAGACAGGTCTCTTAATAACTTATTAAACGTACAATGTTTTATGTATTCATTTTACTCACATGAGTCAGACAGGTCTCTTAATATCTAAAAAAAACATGTCTTTATTCACTTGTGTTAGACAGGTCTCTTAATAAAATAATAGCTAATAACAAATACATTTGTATGTATTCATTTTACTCACATGATTCAGGGAGGTCTCTTAATAACCAATACAACACACCATTTATTTATGTAGTAATTTTATTCACATGCGTCAGACAGGTATCTTAATAACTAAAAAGGCGCACCATTAATTAATTAATTAATATTATTCACCTGAGTCAGGCAGGTCTCTTCAAATCTAATAGAACATGCCATTTATGTATGTATTCATTTTATTCGCGTGAGTCATACAAGTCTCTTAAACACTAATTAGGCGTACCATTTATTTATTTATTTTATTCAGCTGAGTCCGACAGGTCTCTTAATAACAAAAATATGCGTAAAATGTATTCATTAATTTTATTCACCTGAGTCATACAGGTCTCTTAAGCACTAATTAGGCGTTTCATTCATTCATTAATTAATATTATTCACCTGAGTCAGGCAGGTCTCTTAATAACTAATAAATATTTACCATATATTTATGTGTTCATTTGACGAACATGAGTCAGATAGGACTCTTAATAACTAAAAACAAAACCATTGATTTATGTATTCATTTTATTCACATGAGTCAGACAGGTCTCTTAATAACTAACAAAACATGCCATTTATTTATTTATTTTATTCACCTGAGCCCTACAGCGTCTTAATCACTAATTAGGCGCGCACCATTTGCTGATTTATTTTATTCACCTGAGTCATACAGGCCCCCTAATAACTAAAAATGCGTAATATTCATTTATTTCACCTGAGTCAGACATGTCTCGAAATGTTCCGCTAGAGTTGCATCGCACAAAAACTGCGCCCCTGTTTCTCCCTGCAACATGATATCGCCCACCTTTCCTCGCACAACGCCTGGGAGTGGTAGGTGAGCAGGAGTGACAGGGTTCAGTTTATGTGCTTGTGTACGTGGGGTGGGGTGGGGTGGGGTGGGGTGAGGTGAGAGAGGGTGAGGGGTGAGAGTGGGTGAGAGGGGTGAGAGGGGCATCGCAAAGAAACGGCGCCCCTGTTTCTCCCTGCAACATGATATCGCCCACCTTCCCTCGCACAACGCCTGGGAGTGGTAGATGCGCAGGAGTGACAGGGTTCAGTTTATGTGCTTGTGTATGTGGGGTGGGGTGGGGTGGGGTGAGGTGAGAGAGGGTGAGGGGTGAGAGTGGGTGAGAGGGGTGAGAGGGGCATCGGAAAGAAACTGCGCCCCTGTTTCTCCCTGCAACATGATATCGCCCACCTTTCCTCACACAACGCCTGAGAGTGGGTGAGGGGTGAGGGGGGGGTGAGAGTCCACCATTCTATTCATCTGAGTCAGACAGGTCTCGAAATGTCCTGCTAGAGTGGCATCGCAAAGAAACCGTGGGGGGTGATAGTGGGTGAGGGGTGAGAGTGGGTGAGAGGGGTGAGAGGGGTGAGAGTGGCATCGCAAAAAACTGCAACCCTGTTTCTCCCTGCAAAATGATATCTCCCACCTTTCCTCGCACAACGCCTAGGTGTGGGTGAGGGGTGATGGGGGTGGGAGTGGAATCACAAAGAAACTGCGCCCCTGCGCATAAACTGCGCGCTGCGCCCACAGGGAGTTGAAAGAACTGCGCAAAAAGCGCAGTGGGGCTCAGACGGCGTGTGCGAAATTGCGCTGCCGCGCGTGCTTTGTAGTACCCTGATTCCCAGCACCCCCGGTAGGTAAATAAATAAATAGTATCCCTTATTACGAGGCATGAGGTTGAGGGGGGGCAGCCTGTTTGCTTTCACTGGGGCCAACCACCAACTGATTAGTACCCCCATAGCCACAAATTCTAACTCACCAGTGACAAGAATCGCCCCCAAGATATCTGGATGCTTTGCAGGGTAGAACATGAAGTTGCCTTTGACCTCAATAGTAGAGATTTCAACCCTACCATCCCGTATAGACACCACAACTACGCCCCCTTCCCACACCCCAGTTCCCCCATAGCCATTCATTGCAACTTGCCTGTGCCAATTATCGCCCCCAAGAAATCGGGATGCTTCACGGGCTCGAACATGAAGTTGCCATTGACCTCAATAGCCACGATTTCAACCCTACCATCCCCTATAGACACCACAACTACGCCCCCTACCCGCACCCCAGTTCCCCCATATCCACTCATTGGAACTAGCCTGTGCCAATTATCGCCCCCAAGAAATCGGGATGCTTCACGGGGTTGAACATGAAGTTGCCATTGACCTCAATAGCAATAGCAGCGATTTCAACCCCACCGTCCCCTATAGACACCACAACCAGGCCCCCTCCCTGAATCCCAGTTCCCCCATAGCCACTCATTGCAACTTGCCTGTGCCAAGAAATCCGTATGCTTTGCAGGGTAAAACATAAAGTTGCCCTTGACCTCAATAGCAGAAGCATTGATTTCACCCCACCATCCCCTATAGACACCACAACCAGGCCCCCTACCCGCACCCCAGTTCCCCCATAGCCACTCATTGCAAGTTGCCTGTACCAGGAATCGCCCCAAAGAAATCCGGATGCTTTGCAAGGTATAACATGAAGTTGCCATTGACCTCAATAGCAGCGATTTCAACCCAGCGCCTGCTATAGACACCACAACTACGCCCCCTTCCTGCACCCCAGTTCCCCCATAGTCATTCATTGCAACTTGCCTGTGCCAAGACTCGCCCCCAAGAAATCCGGATGCTTTGCAGGGTCGAACATAAAGTTGCCCTTGACCTCAATAGCAATAGCAGTGATTTCAACCCACCGCCCCCTATAGACACCACAACTACGCCCCCTTCCTGCACCCCAGTTCCCCCATAGTCATTCATTGCAACTTGCCTGTGCCAAGACTCGCCCCCAAGAAATCCGTATGCTTTGCAGGGTCGAACATAAAGATGCCCTTGACCTCAATAGCAATAGCAGCGATTTCAACCCACCGCCCCCTATAGACACCACAATTACGCCCCCTACCTGCACCCCAGTTCCCCCATAGTCATTCATTGCAACTTGCCTGTGCCAAGAATCGCCCCCAAGAAATCCGGATGCTTTGCAGGGTCGAATATGAAGTTGCCTTTAACCTCAATAGCCGCGATTTCAACCCCGTCGCCCCCCTCTTGCTCAGCAGCCACCATGGCTGAGGTGGGGTTCTCTTTCATCACGCCCATCATCTCTTCGCGCCCCAACGCAATGCTGGTAGGGTGGTGGGTGGGGTGGATTGGGTGGTGGGTTGTGGTGAGTGGTGTGGATTGGGTGGTGGTGGTGGCGGTGGTAGGGCAACGCAATGCTGGTAGGGAGAAGGGTGATGAAAAAAGTCAGAAGGGAAAGAAGTTGGAGGGATGGCCAGCCCGTTTACTTGCACCCCAACCCCCACCCCCTACCCCTATTGGTGGTTGGCCCCAGTGCAAGCAAATGGACTGGCCCCCTCAACCTCACATCTCGTAATAATGCGCACTATATATTTATTTACTAACGAGGAGAAGGAGGACAAGGTGACCCAATGTTATGATGGTAGGCAGTGGGTGGCTAGAGGATGGGGATGGAAAAGGTCAGGTGTGAAAGGAGTAGGAGGGGTGTAGGGAGGGGAAGGAGGGCAAGCTGTCCCAATGTAATGATGGCAGGCAGTGGGTGGCTAGAGGATGGGGATGGAAAAGGTCAGGTGTGAAAGGAGTAGGAGGGGTGTAGGGAGGGGAAGGAGGGCAAGCTGTCCCAATGTTATGATGGTAGGCAGTGGGTGGCTAGAGGATGGGGATGGAAAAGGTCAGGTGTGAAAGGAGTAGGAGGGGTGTAGGGAGGGGAAGGAGGGCAAGCTGTCCCAATTTTATGATGGTAGGCAGTGGGTGGCTAGAGGATGGGGATGGAAAAGGTCAGGTGTGAAAGGAGTAGGAGGGGTGTAGGGAGGGGAAGGAGGGCAAGCTGTCCCAATGTAATGATGGCAGGCAGTGGGTGGCTAGAGGATGGGGATGGAAAAGGTCAGGTGTGAAAGGAGTAGGAGGGGTGTAGGGAGGGGAAGGAGGGCAAGCTGTCCCAATGTAATGATGGTAGGGATTGGGTGGCTAGAGGACGGGGATGGAAAAAGTCAGATGGGAAAGGAGTAATGCAGCCACCATGATAGAGGCGGGGTTCTCTTTGATCACACCCTCTATCTTTTCACGCCCCAATGCAATACTGGTAGGGATTGGGTGGCAAGGGGGCAAAAATAAAAAGCGGTAGTGGTTAGATGATTGAGGAGTAGGAAGAGGAGATGACAGAGGTGGGGTCCCATTATGTGTATGTGTGCGTGAGTACCCAGCATGTGCGTGTGTGTGCGTGTGTATGTGTGTGTGTGTGTTCATGTGTGTGTTTGTGCATGTGTGCATGTGTGTGTTTGTGTGTGTGTGTATGTGTGTATATGTGTGTGCATGCGTGTGTTTGTGTGTGTGCATGTGTGTGTTTGTGTGTGTGTGTGTATGTGTGTGTATATGTGTGTGCATGCGTGTGTTTGTGTGTGTGCATGTGTGTGTTTGTGTGTGTGTATGTGTGTGTATATGTGTGTGCATGCGTGTGTTTGTGTGTGTGCATGTGTATGTTTGTGTGTGTGTACGTGTGTGTATATGTGTGTGCATGCGTGTGTTTGTGTGTGTGCATGTGTGTGTTTGTGTGTGTGTATGTGTGTGTATATGCGTGTGCATGCGTGTGTTTGTGTGTGTGCATGTGTGTGTAGGAAGAGGAGATGACAGAGGTGGGGTCCTCTTATATCATACCCATCATGTGTATGTGAGTGAGTACCCATCATGTGCGTGTGTGTGTGTGTGTATTCGTATGTGTGTTCAGGCGTGTTAGTGTGTGTGTGTATGTGTGTGTGCATGTGTGTGTGTGTATTTGTGCATATGTGCATGTATGTTTGTGTGTGCATGTGTGTGTATATGTGTGTGCATAGGGTCCTCTTTCATCCTACCCAGCATGTGTATGTGAGTGAGTACCCAGCATGTGTGTGTGTGTGTTTTGTATGTGTGTTCAGGCATGTTAGTGCGTGTGTGTATGTGTGTGTGCATGTGTGTGTGTTTGTGCATGTGTGCATGTATGTTTGTGTGTGCATGTGTGTGTATATGTGTGTGCATAGGGTCCTCTTTCATCCTACCCAGCATGTGTATGTGAGTGAGTACCCAGCATGTGTGTGTGTGTGTGTTTGTATGTGTGTTCAGGCGTGTTAGTGTGTATGTGCATGTGTGTGTGCATGTGCATGTGTGTGTGTTTGTGCATGTGAGCATGTATGTTTGTGTGTGCATGTGTGTGTATATGTGTGTGCATAGGGTCCTCTTTCATCCTACCCAGCATGTGTGTGTGAGTGAGTACCCAGCATGTGTGTGTGTGTATGTGTGTTCAGGCGTGTTAGTGTGTGTGTGTATGTGTGTGTGCATGTGTGTGTGTGTTTGTGCATGTGTGCATGTATGTTTGTGTGTGCATGTGTGTGTATATATGTGTGCATATGGTCCTCTTTCATCCTACCCAGCATGTGTATGTGAGTGAGTACCCAGCATGTGTGTGCGTGAGTGCATGCGTGTTCAGGCGTGTTAGTGTGTGTGTATGTGTGTGTGCATGTGTGTGTGTGTTTGTGCATGTGTGCATGTATGTTTGTGTGTGCATGTGTGTGTATATGTGTGTGCATAGGGTCCTCTTTCATCCTACCCAGCATGTGTATGTGAGTGAGTACCCATCATGTGTGTGAGTGAGTGCATGCGTGTTTGTATGTGTGTTCAGGCATGCTAGTTTGTGTGTGTATGTGTGTGTGTATGTGTGTGTGTTTGTGCATGTGTGCATATGTGTGTTTGTGTGTGTGCATGTGTGTGTATATGTGTGTGCATAGGGTCTTCTTTCATCATACCTATCATCTCTTCGCGCCCCAATGCTGGTAGGGATTGAGTGGTGGTGGGTGGTGGTGGTGGTGTGGATTGGGTGGTGTGGATTGGGTGGTGGTGTGGATTGGGTGGTGGTGTGGATTGGGTGGTGGTGTAGATTGGGTGGCAAGGAGGCAAAGAGAAAAAAACCAGATGTGCAAGTAAGAGGGAAACAGGGAGGGAATGTATTATGTCTGTGTTGGCATACCTTTGACCAGCATGTCTGATGGTCGTTGCATGCATGTTTTATATTCTGTGTGTGCGTGTGTGTGTGTGTGTGTGTGCGTGTGTGTGTGTGTGTGCGTGTGTGTGTGCATATGTGTATACCTTTGACCAGCATGTCTGAAGGTCCTTGCATACCCGCTTCATATTCTGAAAGTGTATGTTTGTGTGTGTGAGAGTGTGTGTGTGCGCGTGAGTGTGTATGTTATTGTGTGTGTGTGTGCATGTGTGTGTATGTGCGTGTGTGTGTGTGTACGCGTGTGCATGCGTGTTAGTGTGTGTGTGCATGTTTGTGCATGTGTGCATGTGCCTGTTTGTGTGTGTGCATGTGTATGTGTGTTTTATGTGTGTGTGAGTGCATGTGCGTTTGTGCAGGTGGATCTGTGTGCACAAGTGTTCGTGTTTTATGTGTGTTTGTGTGCTTTGTGTGTGTGTTATGTGTGTGTATGTGCATGTCTGTGCGTGCGTGTCCGCATGAGTGTGAGTGTGTACTCACCGACACCTTTCAGCTTGTGCAAACCCCCCAAAGGGCACTGCTAAAACTTCTGAGCGGCCACTGAGAGCTACCATGGCATCGGCTACTACGGCTGGGGTGTGAAAGTCAGTCCAGGTGATGTCCCACCGATTGGCACATCTGTCCGCTTGGTCTAGGATTTTTGCAACTGTGTAATTAGGGCAGGACAGGTATCAGGTGATTATGTGATATGTGTAGCAGGGTAATTCAAAGCGCGCGCTTTTGCGCGCTGACTTTTTGACCCCCTCTGCGCTTCAAGCGCAGTTTTTTGCAACCCCTTGTGGGCGCTGCAAGCAAGTTTTGTGCTTTTTGCACTACAAAGCGCGTTTTTTTTTTTCAAGTGCGCTAAAGCGCTGGCCAATTTGGCCATTTGGAGTACCCTGATGTGTAGGGTTGCGTAGGTTCACTTTGATAACATGGTTTCATAACATGGCTTTGCTACATGAGTACATGGGTACATAAGGTACAAGGATACAGCATGACATGGCTACATGGCTGCATGGGTCAATGGGGTACATCGGTATATGGCATACATGGGTGCATAGGGTACATGGGTACATAGGGTACATTGGGTTCAAGGGGTGGTACATAGGCTTTATATCTCTGGGGGGAAAATGGGTGCATAGGGACATGGGGTACAGGGGCGGTTACATCGGTTATATGGGGTACATCGGTTATATGGGGGGTTACATGGGTGCATAGGGTATACATGGGTCAATGGAGTACATCGGTTTATGGGGGTACTGGGTTGCATAGGGTGGACATGGGTCAATGGGGTACATAGGTATATGGGGTACATGGGTGGCATAGGGTACATGGGTAATGGGGGTACACATCGGTATATGGGGTACAGGGGTTTGCATAGCCGGTTAAATGGGTTTCAATGGCGGTACATCGGGTTATATAATATGGCGTACATGGGTGAATAGGGTGGTACATGGGTGAATGGGGTACATGGGCAATGGGGGTACATCGGTATATGGGGGACATCGGTAATGGGAGGGTGGTAAATGGGTTGCCATAGGGTTACATGGGAAATTGGGGTAAATCGGTTTTTATAGGGCGCACAAGGTGTGAAGTAGGTTACATGGGTCAATGGGGGAAAGAGGGAAAGCGGGCGCGGCGCGATGTGGGTAACAGGCGGGAAGAGGGTGACAGGGTTCAAATGGCGGTGTAAATAGGTATAATGGGGTAAATGGGGGAATAGAGGTAAAGGGCGGAGGATAAAATGGAGGAAATGAGTGGGGGTAATGGGTGAAAAGGGTTAAATGGGGCAATGGGGCACAAGGTACATGGGGGTGGGGGTACATGGGTCAATGGAGTACATCGGTATGTGGGGTACATGGGTGCATAGGGTACATGGGTACATGGGTACATAGGGTACATGGGTACATAGGGTACATGGGTCAAGGGGGTACATCGGTATATGGGATACATGGGTCAATGGGGTACACCGGTATATGGGGGGTACATGGGTGGTGCATTAGGGTACATGGTAAAAGGGTAAAGGGGGGAAATGGGGTGGTTAAATGGCGTATAGGAGGGTAACAGGGGTAAATGGCGGTGGCGCCAGGGTGTAAAAGAACCGGGTATAGGGGTCAAAGGGGGTAGGGTATATGGGGGGTGGTAAATAGGATATGGGGGGGTGGGTAAATGGGTCAATGGGGGTACATAGGTATAGGTTATATGGGTACTATGGGTTGCATAGGAGGGGTACTGGGTTCAAGGAGGAGACATCGGTTTTTATATGGGGGGGTACATGGGTGCATAGGGTACAGGTACATGGGTGGTACATAGGTAATGGGTAAATAGAGGACATGGGCAATGGGGTTAAATAGGTATATGGGGGGTAACATCGGGTTGCAGAGGGGTATAGGCGGGAACATAGGGTACAGGGGGTCAAAGGCGTCGGGAAATAGGAATAGGGAGTACAATGGGGTAAATGGAAGTAAATCGGGATCGTGGGGGGACATGGGTGTGCATAGGGTACATGGGTGCATAGGGTACATGGGTCAATGGGGTACATCGGTATATGGGGTACATGGGTGCATAGGGTACATGGGTCAATGGGGTACATCGGTATATGGGGTACATGGGTGCATAGGGTACATGGGTACATAGGGTACATGGGTCAATGGGGTACAGCGTATGATGTGCGGATAAATGGGGGAAGAGGGTAAAGGGGGACATGGGGTAAATGGGTAACTGGGCGCGGGGTGGTTAATAGGTATAGGGGGGGGTACATGGGTCAAGGGGGGGACATCCAGTATTTGGGGGGTACATGGGTGCATTAGGGGGTACATGGGTACACTGAGGTACATAGGGTTCATGGGTACATAGGGTAATGGGGAAATGGGGGGGTGTAAATAGGTATGAGGGGAATACATGGGTAAATGGGGGTTTAATACGGGGATATGGGGGTTAAATGGGTTGCTAGGGGAAAGGGTACATGGGGTTACATCGGTATATGGGGTACAAGGGGTGCATAGCGGGTACATGGGGTAACATTAGGGTACATGGGTCAAATGGGGCTACATCGGTATATGGGGGGTTACATGGGGTCAATGGGCAGACATCGGTAGGTATATGGGTTTGGTAAATGGGTGAATAGGGTAAATGGGTACATAGAGGGGTTACATGGGTGTCAATGGGGTGGTAAATAGGTATATGGGATGACAGGGAAATGGGCGTAAATCGGTATATGGGGGGACCAATGATGGGTGAATAGGGTAAATGGGTACATGGGGTACATCGGGGTATATGGGGGTACATGGGATTTTGCAAAGGGGGTACATGGTAAATAGGGTACAGGGTCCAATGGGGGGGGGGATGTAGGTGGGGTACATAGGGTATTGGGGTACATGGGTGATAGGGGTACATGGGTACATAGGGTAAGGGTCAAGGGGTACATCGGTATATATGGGGTAATGGTCAATGGAGTACATCAGGTTATGTGGGTACATGGGTGCATAGGGGACATGGGTACATAGGGGTACATGGGTACATAACCGGTACATGGGCCAATGGGGGGGGTGGGTAATCGGTATATGGGATACATGGGTCTGGGGGGGGGTACATTTCGGTATATGGGGAACTATGGGGTTGCATAAGTAAAGGGTACATGGGGGTCGGTACATCGGGTAATGGGGTACATGGGTGGCATAGGGTACAGGGGTACATAGGGTACAGGGTCAATGGGGTACACGCGTTATGGGGGGTACATGGGTCAAGGGGGGAGGACGAAAAGAGGCTGAGAGGGAGGTAAAAGGGGGATGATGGTGGGCTGCAAAGAGGGCTTGGACGACGCGGGGGGAGAAAGGCCCGTGACCGGGTAAAGGGGCACGTAAATAGGTACACCGATGGGGGGGGGAAAGGGAGGGGGAATAGGGTAAACCTGGTGGACACACGAGGGGCAAATGGGGAAAATGCGGGGTAGAAAGATGAGGAGAGGGGGGGGGGCTACAGGGTAGTAAATGGGAGGAGGTAGGTGGGTGGGGTACATCGGTATATGGTGGTACAATTGGTCTATGGGTCCAATAGTGTATATGGGGTACATGGGGTCAATGGGAGTGGTACAATCGGTGTCATATGGGGGCACCATGGGTTTTGCATAGGGTTGGTACATGGGTTGCATAGTGTACAGGGGTTCAATGGGAGGTAAATCGGTTTATGGGGTTTACATGGGTTGCATAGGGTAATGGGTTAATGGCTGGAAAAACGAGGGAATAATGGGGGCGGGAATTTCTTCTTCTCTTCGTCCCCTTTCGGGGGGTCATAGAAGTGCCGCACTCGGGAACAGGCCGGTGGGCAGAGCTACGGGAAAGGGGTACAATGGGGGAAAGAGGCAGACGAGTGTGGGAGGGTACAAAAGGGGGGAAGAGAACTGGGCGGCAAAGGGGTAAAGAGGGGAAAGCCGGTGTATGGCGAGTGCGGAAAGGCGTTTAGGGCAATAGGGGAAATGTACGGGTAAATAGCGGGATAGGGGTAAGGGCGGTGGGGTACATCAGGTATATGTGGGAAGGGGCGAATAGGGAAATGGGGGCACAGTAGCCTGGTAAAGGCGTGTTCAATGGTGGGTGGGGTCTAGGTTACATGGGGTGGTACCATGGTTGCATAGGGGTACATGGGGTACATTAGGGTACATGGATCAATGGGGGGTATTACATGGTATATGGGGGGTTACAAGGGTGCATAGGTACATGGTACATAGGAGTTACATGGGTCAATGGGGTACATCGGTTATATGGGGTGGGGTACATGGGGGAATAGTGGTTACATGGGCCAATGGGTGGGTATACATCGGGTATATGGGGGTACATAGGGTGCATAGGGTACATGTCGGGCTAAATAAGGTAGACTGGGAAAAGGGGGGAAGAACGGGTATCTAGAAGCGGTAATGGGTAAATTGGGGGTACATAGGGGTATATGGGGGTACATGGTGAATAGGGTAAAGGGGACAACTGGAGGTACATCGGTATATGGGGTACATGGGTGCATAGGGTACATGGGTGTATAGGGTACATGGGTCAATGGGGGACATCGGTATATATGGGGGGGACAATGGGTGCATAGGGTGGTACATGGGTCAAGGGGGGTGTTAAATAGGTATATGGGGTACATGGGTGCATAGGGTACATGGGTACATGGGGTACATCGGTATATGGGGTACATGGGTGCATAGGGTACATGGGTCAATGGGGTACATCGGTATATGGGGTACATGGGTGCATAGGGTACATGGGTAAATAGGGTACATGGGTCAATGGGGTACATCGGTATATGGGGTAAGCAGGGTCAATGGAGAGGCTTTACATCGGTATATGGGGGGACATGGGGGTGCATAGGGGGTACATGTGTACATTTTTAAGGGTAAATGGGTCAATGGGGTAGGGGGTGGGTACATCGGTCATATGGGGGGTACATGGGTGCATAGGGTACAGGGTACATGGGGGTACATTCGGTATATGGGGTACATGGGTTGCATAGGGTACAGGGAGTCATGGGGGGCCCACAATCGGTATATGGGGTACAGGGTTGCATAGCCGCCTACATGGGCAAATGGCCACGGCACTACCATCGGTATATGGTGGGGTACATGCGGGGCTAGGGTACATGCGGTACATGGATACATAGGGTACTGGGAAATAGGGTAATGGAGGTCAATGTGGCACATCGGTATATGGGGTACATGGTTGCATAGGGTACTGGTAAATGGGTACAGGGGGTCAAATGGGTAAAGGGTGACATCGGTATCTGGGGGGTACATGGGTCAATGGCGTGGCATCGGTAGGGGAGGTACATGGGGATAGGGTACATGGGTACATGGGTACATAGGGTACATGGGTACATAGGGTACATGGGTCAAGGGGGTACATCGGTATATGGGATACATGGTTGCATAGGATACATGGGTACATGGGGTACATGGGTGCATAGGGTACATGGGTCAATGGGGTACATCGGTATATGGGGTTACATGGTGATAGGGTAACATGGCGTCTCAATGGGGGGGTGGTACATCGGTTATATGGCGGACATGGAGTGCATAGGGTACATGGGTCCATAGGGTACATGGTCACTGGGGGTACATCGGTATATTGGGGGACATGGGGTTGCATAGGGGTAACATGGGACATAGGGGGATACATGGGTCAATGGCGGGGTACTTCGGATATGGGGGTGCATGGGTGCATAGGGTACACGGGTACATAGGGTACATGGGTCAATGGGGTACACGGATATGGGGGGGTATTGGGTGCATAGGGTTAAATGGGTACATAGGGTACAGGGGTCAATGGGGGGACATGGTTATATGGGGTACATGGGTTTGATAGGATACATGTGGTAACAGGGTACATCGGTTATGGGGTGGTAAAGGGGTTGCTAGGGTACTGGGCCATGGGGTACATCAGGGACATGGGGGGGTGGGACATGGGTGATAGGGTTACATGGGTACCTGGGTTACATGGGTCAATGGGGTTAATCGGTTTTATATGGGGTGGTAGGTGGTACATGGGTCAATGGGGTACATCGGTATATGGGGTACATGGGTGCATAGGGTACATGGGTCAATGGGGTACATCGGTATATGGGGTACATGGGTGCATAGGGTACATGGGTGCATAGGGTACATGGGTCAATGGGGTACATCGGTATATGGGGTACATGGGTGCATAGGGTACATGGGTACATAGGGTACATGGGTCAATGGGGTACATCGGTATATGGGGTACATGGGTCAATGGGGTACATCGGTATATGGGGTACATGGGTGCATAGGGTACATGGGTACATAGGGTACATGGGTCAATGGGGTACATCGGTATATGGGGTACATGGGTCAATGGGGTACATTGGTATATGGGGTACATGGGTGCATAGGGTACATGGGTACATAGGGTACATGGGTCAATGGTGTACATCGGTATATGGGGTACATGGGTGCATAGGGAATGGGTAATGGGTTACAGTCCGGTTTATAGGGGGTACATGGGTGATAGGGTACAGGGTACATAGGGTACATGGGCAATGGGGATGGTACATCGGATAGGGGTACATGGGTGCATAGGGTACATGGGGTACATAGGGTACATGGGTCAATGGGGTACATCGGTATATGGGTACATGGGTGCAAGGGTACATGGGTACATAGGGTACATGGGTCAATGGGGTACATCGGTATATGGGGTACCTGGGTGCATAGGGTACATGGGTACATAGGTATCCATGGGTCAATGGGGTACATCGGTATATGGGGTTACATGGGTGATAGGGTACATGGGTACATAGGGTACATGGGTCAGTGGGGTACATCGGTTATATGGGGTACATGGGTCAATGGGGTACATCGGTATATGGGTGTACATGGGTGCATAGGGTACATGGGCCAATGGGTACATCGGTATATGGGGTACATGGGTGCATAGGTACATGGGTACAATGGGGTACATCGGTATATGGGGTACATGGGTCATGGGGGTACATCGGTATATGGGTACATGGGTACATAGGGTACATGGTCAATGGGGTACATCGGTATATGGCATACATGGGTGCATAGGGTACATGGGTACATAGGGTACATGGGTCAATGGGGTACATCGGTATATGGGGTACATGGGTGCATAGGGTACATGGGTACATAGGGTACATGGGTCAATGGGGTACATCGGTATATGGGGTACATGGGTGCATAGGGTACATGGGGCATGCTACATGGATACATAGGGTACATGACTAATATGACTACATGGGGCATAAACATGCTACATGGGTACAGCATTACATGGCTACATGGCTTCATGGGTATATAGGGTACATGGCTAATATGGCTACATGGGGCATAAACATGCTACATGGGTACAGCATTACATGGCTACATGGCTTCATGGGTATATAGGGTACATGGCTACATAGCTACATGGCATCATGGGTACAGAAAGTACATGGCTAATATGGCCACATGGGGCATAAACATGCTACATGGGTACAGCATTACATGGCCACATGGCTTCATGAGTATATAGGGTACATGGCTACGTAGCTACATGGATACATGGCTTCATGGGTATATAGGGTTCATGGCTACATAGCTACATGGCTACATGGCTTCATGGGTATATAGGGTACATGGCTACATAGCTACATGGCTACATGGCTTCATGGGTATATAGGGTACATGGCTACATAGCTACATGGCTTCATGGGTACGAAAGTACATGGCTAATATGGCTACATGGGGCATAAACATGCTACACGGGTACAGTATGACATGGCTATGCTGCGCTTGTTCACACCCATGTGGAGTAAATGTAGGTGGCGTTAACACAACTACACCACACTCTTGAGTACAGAGGGCACTTGCAGCATGCAGGTCTACCCAGCACCAGCAGCATGCAGGTCTGCCCAAGCCACCTACCATCGAGTTTGTTCTCTGGCGCTACCCAGCCCAAGTTCGTATCGGCCTTCGTGGCTCCGGGGGAGGTGGAGCAGCGGCGTAGGCGCACCACCCGCAGATGGTGGATGCTGCCTACCTCACCGAAAGCACGAGAGAGAACCGAGCTACCGCCTGATGCGAGTCGACTAGACGCGTGCATGGTGCGAGAGAAAGAGACAGATATGGAGATTAGATAGAGAGTAGATAGAGAGGAGGCCTATGTGGATTGGATCAAGGTGCAAGGTTGCCTGGGTTAACGAACTAGAGCATGGAAATCTGTGCGAACCAATGGTGGTGTCGAAGGAAAGAATACAGCGGAGACGTACGTGGCCTGGCCCAAGGAGCAAGGGTGTCTGGATGGCGAACTAGAGCATGGAGATCTGTGCAAACCAGTGGTGGTGTCGACGGACACTATAGAGCAGAGACGTGCGTGGCGTCGCTTCAGGAGCAAGGGTGTGTAGTTGACGAACTAGTGCATGGGAGTCAGCGCGGACCAGAGGTGGTGTCCACCGGTGTCCACCACAGTACCCCCCCGCCAGCTGTCAGAGCGTGTCAGAGCAACAATTCATCTGATCTGTCAATCCGGTCAGGGTGGAAGAAGAAGAAGAATATTTATTTCCCTTTCTCCAGCTTTCTTTGTTTTATTCTGGAATTTTAAGCTCCTTCTTTTGGGGGTGTGTGTGGGTGTGCCCATAAATCTCTTCTTGTTCTACAATTGAGCGGTGGGTGGTCTCGGCATTGTGGTCTGGCATGCCCGGCCTTTCCAACGGGGACTTCCAACTTCTGCATTACTTTCTCCGCCTTTCTCTCTGAATCTTTAATGGGCGCTTTTTTGTGCCTTCCATTTTTAATCCAATATCCCACGCGATGCGATACCCGGGGCGGGTCGGGGAAGCCTGTGAGCAAATTAAGCGGATTCGAACCCATGCGCATGCGGTCAGGGGGCAGGCCAGTGAGGAGGCCCCCCTCAACCCTCACCCAGCCTGGCACATATTGCACCCATCTAAGACCTTTCTATTCATCCTAGTTTCTTCCCTCCTCCCTACCGCTGGCAAAAACCTTACCGTGTCTGCTTACTACATACCTCCTAGCTTGCTTAAACAACCCCCCTCTTTCTGTAGGGAATACCTCCCCCAGTCCCCCGCCATGTCCGATAGCGACTACGAGGTTGTGAGCGAGCTCGCAGGAGACTCGGCAGCCCAACCCCAAGACACACCAGCCTCCACTTTCGAGCAGACACGCGACACACAGCACGAAGCCTCGGACCACGAGGTTGTGAGCGAGCTCGCAGGAAATTCAGCAGCGCAATTCCAGTACACACCAGCCTCCACTTCCGAGCAGACACGCGATACACAGCACGAAGCCTCGGACCCGCCTCAGTCCTCAGACGCGCCCCTGTTACTGACCGCCGAGCCTTATGTCGATCCTACCTCATCGTCAGTCTACGTTAGCATTCGTACGTCTGTGGGTCGGGAGGTACTGCGGGAAGAGCTGAGCTTCGAGTCCCGCTACCAATCCGAGACTGCTGATGCTCTATTCCGCCGCTGCAGCAGACTCATAGCCCCGGGATCTGTGGAAGGTGAAATCAAGCTCAACGAGGCTCAGATTTGGTTCCCAGGGTCCGAGGCCGCCACCATGTCAATCAACCCTGAAGCTGAAACCCCTGTTTTACAGCTGATGCAGAGTGTTCCATCTGGAAGTACAGTGGTTTTTGTACTTTGTGAGGGACTTAGGACAACCTTGTCCGAGGCTTCTATGGTGCCTAAAAGCAAGCCCATGCCACGGTTAGCAAAAGCCATCATCACCACGGTGAAATGGGTATTTATCTTTGAGGTGAGTGACATGCAGGTGGAAGTTTGATTTTGATTTTTGATCTCCTGGGACAGCCTGGGAAAATCTGTTCCATGGTTGTACTGCTCAGCACAAATGTGGAATGGGACCTCATCATGGAGGTTAGTGGCATGGAGGTGGAACGTATGATCGTAATGAACGTATGAATGTGTGAATTTAATGCACGCATGCGACAGCCTCCAGAAATTCTGGGTCTAAGGTACATATATATATGCACATACATACAGAATATAAAATATGCATGCAGGGACCTCCCTACATGCTGGTGAAAGGT
Source organism: Chlamydomonas sp. ICE-L (assembly GCA_013435795.1). Lineage (NCBI taxonomy): Eukaryota > Viridiplantae > Chlorophyta > Chlorophyceae > Chlamydomonadales > Chlamydomonadaceae > Chlamydomonas > Chlamydomonas sp. ICE-L. Next base: position 2,120,826 of record JACBWV010000626.1, read on the forward strand.
ACGTATACACACACATAATATAAAGCATGCATGCAAGGACCTTCAGAAATATCAGTCAAAGGTATGCATACACTCCCCTCCCCCACCCCCACCCCCACCCCATCCCCCCACACACACACTCCCCCTCGCACACACACGCACACACACATTCACCCGTAATATAAAACATGCATGCAAAAATTTCAGGCATAATGGTGATAGGTACACACACGCGCTCACACACACATAATATAAAACATGCATGCAATTACCTTCAGAAATGTTGGTCAAAGGTATGCATAGACACACACACTCCCACTCATGCCCCCCCCCCCACCCCACCCCACCCCACCCCACCCCCCCCACACACACACACACACAATCATAATATAAAACATTTATTCGGGGGCGTTCATATATGCTGTTCAAAGGTACACACACATAATATAAAACGTGCATTCAGCGACCTTCATATATGCTGGTCAATGGTACAGACGCTCACACATTATATGAAACATGCATGCAACGACCTTTGGACATGCTGGTCAGAGGTACACACACATGCGCACACACACACACACACACACACACACACACACACACTCACACACAGAATATAAAACATGCTGCAACGACCATCAGACATGCTGGTTAAAGGTACACACACATGCACACACTCACACACACACACACACACACACACACACAGAATATAAAACATGCTGCAACGACCATCAGACATGCTGGTTAAAGGTACACACACATGCACACACACACACACACACACACACACACAGAATATAAAATATGCTGCAACGACCATCAGACATGCTGGTTAAAGGTACACACACATGCACACACACACACACACACACTCACACACTCACACACATTATATAAAACATGCTGGTTAAAGGTACACACACACACATGCACACACACACACACACACTCACACACTCACACACATTATATAAAACATGCTGAAGGTACACACACACACACATGCACACACACACACACATGCACACACACACTCACACACATTATATAAAACATGCTGGTTAAAGGTACACACACACACACATGCACACACACACACACATGCACACACACACACTCACACACATTATATAAAACATGCTGGTTAAAGGTACACACACACACACATGCACACACACACAAACACACACACACACTCACACACTCACACACTCACACACATTATATAAAACATGCTGGTTAAAGGTACACACACACACATGCACTCACACATTATATAAAAAATGCATACAACGACCTTCGGACATGCTGGTCAAAGGTACAGACACAATATGAAACATGCACACAAGGATTACATTTGTGCATGTAAATAGGGAACAGAACAATATGATATCATGTCATCATATGATATCATATGATGCCGGCAATCTGACTAGGCTAAAGTTACCATTTATATACAATATCATATGCTGCAATTTGTATGATATCATATGATATCATACTCGCCTTTGATCAGCATCATATGGTATGCCGGCCCATATATATATATATATATATGGGCAGAGCATCGCGTGCTGTTGAAAGAAGCGTTACCTTCAATTCCCCTGTTTTTAGTCCTACACGCTGTAAGGCTCCTTTTTTTAGCTCAAGAGCTGATTTGCACCATTCAGGGGATGATATGGGAGTTGGGTTTTCGAAAATGTTCAGACTGTGTATCAGTGTATCACCTATTTGGCCTGAAATCTGAGAATACTGGGAGAGTTATGGGAAATTTGGCCTTAGATTCTGGGTGGATTTAGCCTGAAATTCTGGGAGAAAGTTTACCTAAAATCTGAGAATTCTGGGAGAGTTTTGGGGAATTGGCCTTAGATTCTGTGAGAATTTGGCCTGAAATTCTGGGAGAAATTTAGCCTGAAATCTGATTCCCTAAAAACATCGAAATCGAAAAACGGTGTTTTTTTATTTTGGTGTTTGAAGGGATTCCTCCCCCGGAAATGTGTCCAAGTCAAAATCGGTTCAAAAAAATGGCTTGAAAAAGCAAAACTCCAAATCTCATTTTTATTGCATATTCGGATTCCTTTTGAATTTATATGACATGTTGCACTAAGGAAATCATGTTTGGCCAACAAATAAGCATAGTAAATTGCGGTACAAAGTACGAAAAGACCTGGGGAAATAATAATGGGAGAATTATGGGAAATTTGGCCTGAGATTCTGGGAGATTTTAGCCTGAACTATTCGGAGAATTTTGGCCTGAAATATGAAAATTCTGTGAGAGATGTGGGAAATTTGGCCTAAAATTATGGGATAAATTTGGCCTGAAACCTGAGAATTATGGGAGATTCATGGGAAATTTGGCCTGAAAACGTGTATTAAGTCTGACCTCTGAAGCCAATTCATCCCCTGAATTGCTTGAACAGGCTTTAAACCATACATATTCATCCTTTTTACCTGACAATCGCTACATGAGACCCCGTTTTGGCAAAAAGTATCGCTACTTGATACCTGATTTGAGACCTCAGCTCTCATACCCAAATCGCCACCCAGAATGCGAATCAACACACACACAAATCCCTTGCTTTACACCCTACAATAGGTGTCACACCAGACTTAAAGTACAAGACTTGTGGCTTGACAGAGGCTTGACAAAGTTGTTACAAACGCGTGTAACATGACATCCATGTGCAAAATGCATGTTTCCTGAAGGACCCCCCCCCCCCCCCCCCCCCCCCCCCCCCCCCCCCCACACACACACACACACCTAAAAAAAGGCGCTTCACCCAGCACTGTAATTGCTATAAGGATGCTGTCCTGGGAGGAGAAAAAAAGCTACAAGATTTCCTCTTTCAGAGTTGAAAAGCAAAAAACTGCTTTAATCCCTACCCTACACTTGGTGTCAGTATTGTTTCCGTAATATACTACTATTGCTCCATGAGACCCCTTTTTGGCAAAAATGATCGCTGTATGAGACCCGATTTGAGATCCCAGCTCTCAGACCCAAATCGCTACCCAGAACGCGAATCGGCACTCAAAAAAAGCTGTACAATTTCCTTTTCCATATTTGATAAACAAATTCATGCTTTAAACTCTACACTTGGTGTGTGTGTGTGTGTGTGCATGGGGGGAGGGGGGGGGGGGGGGGGGGGGGGGATGCAGGTAGGCTGGGTGCTGAGAAAACCCTAAACCCTATACAAAGCCTACACTTGGTGTCACACTAGAGTTGTTCAACAGTGCTCCACAATTGTAAGTCTCCCTTGACTCCGTCAAGCCAAGGGCACATTTGGAGTCCAGTTGAGCACCAGGAAAGATGTCATCATCATCATCATCAACTCAATGAACAGGCTAAGTCCGCAGGTACAACATACTCGTATTTAAGTTCCCCTTGACTCCGTCAAGCCGAGGGCACATTTGGAGTCCAGTAGGGCACCAGGAAAGGTGTCATCATCTTCTCAATCAAAGGCTGGGAACGTCAGTAAACGTTCCCAAGATCTGCCAAAGGCGACGATTGCTGGCTGAAGCTATGTGACCAGTTATCCCTCCCCCCTAATTGGCCCTGAAAAGCTATAAATGTCTTTAAATTGCTGTAGAATGCTTTAGAAAGCACTAAAATGCTGTCCCTGGAGGAGGCTTACAACCATAAAGCTAGAAAAAACCCACTTTCAGATTTGAAAAAACAACCTACATGTTACCAAGTTCAAGTTCAGGTTTTCCACACACCTGAATGGATGCACAAATGTCCGCGTTTACATTTTCCTGGTCAACTTAGTTTTACTGCCTTAGAAGGCGAGCGGCCAAATTTCTGGCTGAAGCTATGTAACCAGGTTCAAGTTTTCAAAATCCATGTCGCGAAAGCCAAAACCTACGCTTCCAAATACCACAAACTTGTCAGAATCATATATATGAGATCAAAAACAATCAAGCAATGGCAACTGTTTCCAAAAATACCCATAGGCTGCAATCTATGTCTCATGGTATTGTTTATTTTTTGGGCTACGCGTAGCACACTTTTTTTGTGTGATGCGTCGCAAATTGAGCGACTCTGTGAGACCCCAGTGAGACACGCTGCCCCCTGAACCGCGCGGGGCGCGAAGCGCGGATCCCTAAGGTTTGGGGGAGTGTGTGTGTGGGGGGGGGGGGGGGGGGGGGGGGCATTCCTGACAACTCTAGCTCGACCCATGTGTGGCCATGCACGAAAACAAAATTAGGGCGTATCAGCTTCTCGGCAGCTTCTTTAAAGTACTGATGGGCAAAAATATATGTCTCATGCGTAGGGAACGGCAATATGATATCACATGATATCATGTCATCATATGATATCACATGATGCCGGCAGTCTAACTAGGCTAAAGTTACCATTTATATACAATATCATATGATGCAGTTTGTGTGATATCAAATAAAATCATACTCGCCTTTGGTCAACACCATATGATATGCCGGTCCCTACTTATGCGGCATATTGTTTTTTTTTTGGGGGGGGGGGGGGGGGGGGGGGGGGCTCTCTTCTGGGGGGCGGGAGCTATAGGGTTACCCATTTGTCCGTCCGACCGACGGACCAAAACATGGAAGCCTGACACATCAGCCAACTGCCCCATAACTAACTAGCTTTGGTCAGCTCCAGTCCGTCGCAACGTGTCGTTCCGATTGCCAACACACTCCGCCAATTTCCCGATTCGCTTGCGACGCTGCATAGGACTTATTTATTTTGGGGGCTATGCGTAGCAGCCTTTCGGCGGCTCCTTTCCCTTGTCCTTGGGTCAAACCTGAAGCGAGCTAGTGTGCAGTCGCTAGGCAGCTCCGTCAAAGCTGAAGCTAGGTAGTGAGCAGCTTCTAGGCAGCTCCTTTCCCCCACCCTTGGGTCAAACCTGAAGCGAGGTAGTGTGTCTAAAAGCTGACATGACAGGCATTCCAATGCAGCTGGAGGCTTTGGGCTGGATCAAGTGTCTGCTTAGTGGAGCTGGCTGGAAGCTGCCACGCGTAGCCAAGAAAATAAGCAGTCTAATTCGGGTCTCATGAGCCTAAATCTTGGGGGGGGGTGGGGGGGGTAGTCTCACTCACTGACTCTGCTCTGCTACCCCCCCCACCCCACCCCCCAAGATTTAGGCTCATGACTGACTCTGCCACCCCCACCCCCACCCCACCCCACAAGTCTTATTCGGGTCTCATGAGCCCACATCTCGGGGGGGGGGGGGGAGGGGGGGGGAGCGGAGCAGAGTCAGTGTGTGAGACAGACTCAACTCCGCTACCAACCCCACCTCAACCCCACCCCACAAGCCTTATTCGGGTCTCATGAAGTCATGAATGCAAATCTTTGTTTGCGGCGCAACTGTATCTCCAAAATGCTAAGCGTAACGTTTTGAATATCCCTGTGTCACACACTAACTCTGCTCCGCTACCACCCCCACCCTAGCTTCAACGCAGCTCCCCGCACTCACACACACACATCACTCCACACACACACCAGGTAGCCCGCTTCTATGGTCAAGGGATCGTGAGGCACGTGTATAGGAACCTAGCTTCCACCCAGCTCCCTGCACTTACACACACACACACTCACACACACACATCACCCCTACACACCCCAAGGTAGCCCTCTTCTATGGTGAAGGGATCGTGGGGCATGTTTATAGGAACCTTGCTTCCACCCAGCTCACTGCACCTACACACACACGCACACACATCACTCCACACACACACACCAGGTCGCCCACTTCTTTGGTGAAGGGATCGTGGGGCATGTTTATAGGAACCTTGCTTCCACCCAGCTCCCCGCACTCTCACACACACACACACTCTCACACACACACACTCACACACACATTACTCCATACACCCCCAGGTCGCCCGCTTCTTTGGTCAAGGGATAGTAAGGCACGTGCATGGGAACCTAGCTTCCACCCAGCTCCTCGCACACACACACACACACATCACTCCACACACCCCCAGGTCGCCCGTTTCCTTGGGCCAAAGATCGTAAGGCACGTGTATGGGAACCTAGCTTCCACCCAGCTCCCCGCACTCACACACACCGTCCCACACACCCCCAGGTAGCCCGCTTCTTTGGTGAAGGGATGGTGAGGCACGTGAATTGGACGAGGTCTCCCAAGAAGGACTCGCCGGACACTGCATCGGACACTGCACCCCCCCACACACACACCCCACCCCACCCCTACCCTAGCTTCCACCCAGCTCCACCCCCCCCCACACACACACATCACCCCCCACCCCCCACCCCCTTCCCAGGTAGCCCGCTTTTTTGGTGAAGGGGTCGTGAGGCACGTCTACAGGAAGAAGTCTCCCGAGAAGGAATCGCCAGAAACTGCATTGGACACACTGGTGGACATGCTGCAAGGCGGGGCCCGGATGGAAGATCTTCTAGTGTATGACTCAAGCGACGTTGAATACGCACTCGAGGAGTTGGACACGGAGCTCCTATGTGGTGGTCTTGAAATGGACAAGGCCGATAAGGATGAAGTGAAGGACGAGATCGTGCCCTTGATTCGAAAGAACATCGAGGACGCAAGGACAGCGAAGAGGTTGTTGAAGTTGAAGGTCCAACTTGGGGCAGATGAGGAGGTGGAAGTGACCAGGACGAAGCAGTTTGAGTTGTCAGAGAGCTCAGAGGGTGGTGAAGCCTTTGAGCAGTAGAGATCAGGATAGGACAGGCCGGTAGTGCTCATGGTAGGAATGGTATTGCTTTGAGCAGTAGTGCTCAGGGTAAGACAGGCCGGTAGTGCTCAGGGTGGGACATGGTTGCATGCTTTTGCCCTACATTTACTGACGTTCCTGGCAAATTTGTTGAGACAGTTGTGTATTATAATCTGTAACTATGTTTTCTATGTAACTATGTACTCCATAGCGGTACTCCATATACTATTTTGTTTTCTATATTACTATGTACTCCATATCTCCCTTGCCAGCTTGAACTTAACAACCTGGCTCCAGTCAGCTACCAGCTAACCTGCATTGCCACCTAGAACTTGAACTTGGTTACTTCGGCAGTAAAATCAACATTCAATACATCCCACAGGCTTCCCGTTAACAAACGAAGTAACGATTCATCATGCGCACTCAAGGACATTTAAGGCAAACTGAGCATATGATGTTGACCAAAGACGAGTATGATATCATACACAAATCAAGTGATTTAATATCATATGATGACATGATATCGTATGATATTATATTGCCGAACCCTACATATGAGGCCATACATCAGCCTATGCTCGAGCAGCGCATACTTACGATCCAGTTCCCTTAATCCCACTGGGCACATCCTTAGAGGTCATTGTGACAATTCTTGGATGCTTAAATTTCATTTTGTTTCTATGCATCAGCCTCCCTCGTCTTAAGCCGAAGACGGTGTTTTATATATGAAGTTTACAGTTGCTGAAGGAAATACCGTAACTATAACCAGGGTACTTCAAATGCCAAATTGGCCAGCGCTTTAGCGCACTTGAAGACAAAAAAAATTGCGCTTTGAAGTGCAAAAAGTGCAAAATTTGCTTGCTGCGCCCACTGGGAGTAGCAAAAAATTGCGCTTAAAGCGCAGAGGGGGTCAAAAAGTCAGCGCGCAAAAGCGCAAAAGCGCGCGCTTTGAATTACCCTGACTATAACCCTTAAAAAGCCCATAATCTACTACCCACAGGACTACTCTTGGGTGCCCAACAGAAACCGCCCCATAGTTATCGGGGCACTTACATTTCCCAACTGTGTGGATGGATATATTCACAAAAGTTCAAGCAATTCGACGTGCTGACAGCTTCAAGACGGCTAGATGATCAAGTACCCAGCCGCGGTACATATTGGGTCCCGGATTCACATTTATTAGATTCAACAAGCTGTCACCGAACATCATGTTGACATGGTGCGCCTTCTTTCAGTGCCCTATGTATGTATGCATGCATGCCATTCCTGCCAGCCTGGTGATTTGGTGCCTGCCAGCCTCAGCCTCTATGCCATTCCTTCCACGTATTGAGCAATTAAATTACATTTTGAGTTTTGAATTAATCCGCCTCTCCTTTGCCGCAGCATTACTGTCGTCTTCTCACCATACCAACCAGACATTAAATATGCAACATTGCAAGCAAGCATCCATGCTCACCCTCCACCAACAAGTGACGTTGATCCAAGGCCGAAAAAGACTGCTGAGAGATGCTATTAGTGGAGGTGTTTATACCTTGGTCTATACCAATAAAATATGCAAAATATTGTAAACTATACAACATATTTAAATATAATTCAAAATATTGTAAACTATACAACATATTTAAATATAATTCAAAATATTGTAAACTATACAACATATTTAAATATAATTCAAAATATTGTAAACTATACAACATATTAAATATAATTCAAAATATTGTGAACTATACAACAGTGCAAGCAAGCATCTCCATTTCGCAAACAATACACAGCCATAGCTGTAAGCGTAACCTAGAAACTATGGGGTTGATAACCCGAGAGCCGGCCACAGTCGGTCTCTCTTCAACACTTGCAGTGGTAACATATATCAGCCTGTAAACACACACACAGCCGTGACACTATACAACAGTGCAAGCAAGCATCTCCATTTCGCAAACAATACACAGCCATAGCTGTAAGCGTAACCTAGAAACTATGAGGTTGATAACCCGAGAGCCGGCCACAGTCGGTCTCTCTTCAACACTTGCAGTGGTAACATATATCAGCCTGTAAACACACACACAGCCGTGGCACTATACAACAGTGCAAGCAAGCAGCCTTGCTCACCCTTCACCAACAGGCGATTCTGCTGAAGGTAATGATAACGCCTGATGGGGCGTGGTGTTAAGGGAGCCCGTCGTACGCGGGTGGGGAGCGGTCTCCTACCTCAACTGGACAAGCTACCATCGCGGTTGACGACGACCTGCAACGCCAAGAGCGACCGAAGGGGGAGTCGAACCCCTGACTCTTCATTCTTATAGTGACTTAGTCTACCACTAGACCAATGTATATCACTGAAAGAGGCTGATTCTGCTACAAGGCAGCAAAGCACTGTTGAGAGAGCACTTTTGAGCGCTGACTTTTTGACCCCCTCTGCGCTTTAAGCGCAGTTTTTTGCAACCCCCTGTGGGCGCAGCAAGCAATTTTTGCGCTTTTTGCACCACAAAGCGCAGTTTTTTTGTTTTCAAGTGCGCTAAAGCGCAGGCCAATTTGGCCATTTGAAGTACCCTGCAAGGCAGCTAAGCACTGTTGAGAGAGCACCTCTTTGTGGAGGTGCCCATACCAACCAGACATTAAACTATCCAACAGTGCAATCAGCATTACTGCTGTCTTCTCATTGTGGGTAGTCCTCCAGGGATCCCCACTGCAAACAGAGCTTGCTTCAGCCTTAGCCTCCATGTCATGCCTGCCAGCCTGGTGATATGGTGCCTGCCAGCCTGGTGATATGGGATGGTGCCTGCCAGCCTGATCAGCATTATTGCCGTCTTCTCATTGCGGGTAGTCCCCCAGGGATGCCCATCGTGCTAGCACTGGGAACAGAGCCTGTTTCAGCCTCAGCCTCCATGTCATGCCTGCCAGCCTGGTGATATGGTGCCTGCCAGCCTGGTGATATGGGATGGTACCTGCCAGCCTGATCAGCATTATTGCCGTCTTCTCATTGCGGGTAGTCCCCCAGGGATGCCCATCGTGCTAGCACTGGGAACAGAGCCTGTTTCAGCCTCAGCCTCCATGTCATGCCTGCCAGCCTGGTGATATGGTGCCTGCCAGCCTGGTGATATGGGATGGTGCCTGCCAGCCTGATCAGCATTATTGCCGTCTTCTCATTGCGGGTAGTCCCCCAGGGATGCCCATCGTGGTAGCACTGGGAACAGAGCCTGTTTCAGCCTCAGCCTTCATGTCATGCCTGCAAGCTGGTTATTATGGTGCCTGCCAGCTGTGATATGGGATGGTGCCGCAGCCTGATCAGCCATATTGCGTCTTCTCATTGCGGGTAGCCCACCGGATGCCCATGTGGTTAGCACTGGGAACAGTGCCTGTTTCAAGCCTCAGCTCCCATGTCATGCTTTGCCAGCCTGGTGATATGGTGCTGCCAGCCTGGTGATATGGTGCCTGCCAGCCTGGTGATTAGGGGATGGTACCTTGCAAAGCCTGATCGCATTATGCGGCTTTCATTGCGGGCAGTCCCAGGGATGCCCATCGTGCTAGCCTGGGAACAGAGCGTTTTCGCCTCAGCCTCAGCAGGCATGCCAGCTTGGTGATATGTGCCTGCCAGCCTGGGATATATGGATGGTACTGCCAGCTGATCAGCATTATTGCCGGTCTTCTCATTGCGGGTAGTCCCCCAGGGATGCCCCATCGTGCTAGCACTGGGAACAGAGCCTGTTTCAGCCTCAGCCTCCATGTCATGCCTGCCAGCCTGGTGATATGGTGCCTGCCAGCCTGGTGATATGGGATGGTACCTGCCAGCCTGATCAGCATTATTGCCGTCTTCTCATTGGCGGGTAGTCCCCCAGGGATGCCCATCGTGCTAGCACTGGGAACAGAGCCTGTTTCAGCCTCAGCCTCCATGTCATGCCTGCCAGCCTGGTGATATGGTGCCTGCCAGCCTGGTGATATGGGATGGTACCTGCCAGCCTGATCAGCATTATTGCCGTCTTCTCATTGCGGGTAGTCCCCCAGGGATCCCCATCGTGCTAGCACTGGGAACAGAGCCTGTTTCAGCCTCAGCCTCCATGTCATGCCTGCCAGCCTGGTGATATGGTGCCTGCCAGCCTGGTGATATGGGATGGTGCCTGCCAGCCTGATCAGCATTATTGCCGTCTTCTCATTGCGGGTAGTCCCCCAGGGATCCCCATCGTGCTAGCACTGGGAACAGAGCCTGTTTCAGCCTCAGCCTCCATGTCATGCCTGCCAGCCTGGTGATATGGTGCCTGCCAGCCTGGTGATATGGGATGGTGCCTGCCAGCCTGATCAGCATTATTGCCGTCTTCTCATTGCGGGTAGTCCCCCAGGGATGCCCATCGTGCTAGCACTGGGAACAGAGCCTGTTTCAGCCTCAGCCTCCATGTCATGCCTGCCAGCCTGGTGATATGGTGCCTGCCAGCCTGGTGATATGGGATGGTACCTGCCAGCCTGATCAGCATTATTGCCGTCTTCTCATTGCGGGTAGTCCCCAGGGATCCCCATCGTGCTAGCACTGGGAAACAGAGCCTGTTTCAACCTCAGCCTCCATGTCATGCCTGCCAGCCTGGTGATATGGTGCCTGCCAGCCTGGTGATATGGGATGGTGCCTGCCAGCCTGATCAGCATTATTGCCGTCTTCTCATTGCGGGTAGTCCCCCAGGGATGCCCATCGTGCTAGCACTGGGAACAGAGCCTGTTTCAGCCTCAGCCTCCATGTCATGCCTGCCAGCCTGGTGATATGGTGCCTGCCAGCCTGGTGATATGGGATGGTACCTGCCAGCCTGATCAGCATTATTGCCGTCTTCTCATTGCGGGTAGTCCCCCAGGGATCCCCATCGTGCTAGCACTGGGAACAGAGCCTGCCTCAGACTCAGTCTCCGTATCGTCACCCGCCGCATTAAGCTTCCGCAGTAAATCCGCATTAAGGGGTCTGATGTTACTCTCCTCCTCCTCGGGATGGGCAGGGGTGGGCGCAAGGGCAGCAGCAGGGGCAGGGCCAATAGGGGGAGTGGGCTGGCCGCCGAAAGGAGTAGGCATGGTTCTCTGATCAGCAGCTGCTCCAGTGAAAGAGGGTCGCCTGGGTGGCATACCCGGCAAGGACACCCGGGGGGTGGCACCCCCCCCTGCCCCTCCAGCCTGCCCCATCGCTGTTGAGGGCCCCATCAGGATACCTGTGTTGCAATCAATAACAAATCACATAAATTCATAAATGGTACCGATGCAATAAATAATAAAACAAATAAATGTATACAACTTTCTGGGGTTTCATTCAATTTTTGTATATCCATTCACTTTCAGGGTTTTCATTCAATTTTGGGGTTCTCTTTCAATGTTTGGGTTTTCATTCAATGTTTGTTTTTTCATTCAATGTTTGGGTTTTCATTCAATTTTGGGGTTCTCTTTCAATGTTTGGGTTTTCATTCAATGTTTGGGTTTTCATTCAATGTTTGGGTTTTCATTCAATGTTTGGGTTTTCATTCAATGTTTGGGTTTTCATTCAATTTTGGGGTTCTCTTTCAATGTTTGGGTTTTCATTCAATGTTTGGGTTTTCATTCAATTTTGGGGTTCTCTTTCAATGTTTGGGTTTTCATTCAATGTTTGGGTTTTCATTCAATGTTTGGGTTTTCATTCAATTTTGGGTTTTGGTAACTCATCGGAAAGCTATTGTTAAAGCTATTATTAAAGCTTCCTCTATCACAACATGCAATACAATTAAGCTTTCACACATACCATTTTTTTACGTTTTGCCAAAAGTTTTATTTAGATAGCCAGGATGGCACTCGTAGCAGAGCGCCACTTAGCCTTCCATTTCTCAAGCTTTGCAAGCACCACCTGACTTGTGTTAAAGTATGTGGCCCGGAACAAACAAGCAGGCTGGCTCACCCTCCATCAACATTTAAACTCGCTCCAAGGCAGAAAAGCACTGCTGAGAGATGCTCTTAGTGGAGGTGTCCATGCAAATAAAATCTTGCAAAATCTTGTGAAATATACAGCGTTGCCCATACCAACCAGACATTAAACTATACACCAGAGCAATCAGCATTACTGCCGTCTTCTCATTGCAAAGCACTGCTGAGAGATGCCCTCGTGGAGGTGTCCATACCAACGAGACATTAAATAGTAGGGTGCCCTGGTGGGTCCCCTGGAGCTCGGCCGGGGGCTCGTGTGTCATTGTTGACTTGTGTTAAAGTAGGCGGCCAGGAGCGAACGAACTGCCGCCTATAGGAGCGCAGGGTTGAGCTGTGTAGCTTTGGCATACATACGACTTGGGCCAAGATGAATTGAGGGACGGTGTGCGGGAGGAACAGGGATTGGTACATAGCCTGGTATGTACCTGACTGCCAGCCCCTTACAGTGATATACAGTGGTCTAGTGGTAGACCAGATTGCTTGAGGAAGAAGAGTCGGGGGTTCGACTCCCCCTTTGGTCGCTCATGGTGTTGCAGGTCGTCGTCAACCGTGATGGTAGCTTGTCCAGTTCAGGTAGGAGACCGCTCCCCGCCCGTGTACGACGGGCTCCCTTAACACCACGCCCCATCAGGCGTTATCATTTCCTGACTGCCGCGATTTGACCGGTAGAGCTGGGAGTAAGTTCTGTAAGGTCGGTAAGTTCGCTATACATAATGCAATACCGGTGAAATTTCGGCCGGTGGTTTCGCCAAATACCGGCGTTTTCGCCATTTTGAATAACCGCATTGTGCTGCAGGGTACTTCAAATGGCCAAATTGGCCAGCGCTTTAGCGCACTTGAAAACAAAAAAACTGCGCTTTGTAGAGCAAAAAGCGCAAAAATTGCTTGCAGCGCCCACAAGGGGTTGCAAAAACCTGCGCTTAAAGCGCAGAGGGGGTCAAAAAGTCAGCGCTCAAAAGCGCAAAAGCGCGCGCTTTGACCGACCGCATTGTGCTGTCGCTGCATATGTCTGGCTGTCTTCTGGTCGACCAACTATACAACAGTGCAAGCAAGCAGTCTTGCTCACCCTCCATCAACAAGTAATGCTGCTCCAAGGCGGCAAAACACTGCTGAAAGATGCTCTTAGTGGAGGCGTCCAGACAAATAAATATTCAAATCCGAGCAAAATCTTGTAATATATACAACACAACATAGCTCACCCTCCATCAACAGATGCTGCTGCTCCAAGGTAGCAAAACACTGCTGAGAGATGCTCTTAGTGGAGGTGTCCATACCGACCGTGGCAGAGAACGAGGCGGTCAGGTTGTTTAGAGCTCCTGCTATTCGTGTCCGCACCTGCATGTATGTAGGAGGTCACAATTACATGCAGGGGGTCACGATTCAGTACATTTAATTTACCGGTAGGTATTAGTATTCGTGCGGCAACATCATGCCTGCAGGGGGTTCCCCGATTAGTACATTCATTAACATGTAGCTTATTAGTATTAGTGCGCACATGCATGCATGCAGGGGGTCACGATTCAGTACATTTAATTTAACTGTAGCTTATTAGTATTAGTGCGCACATGCATGCATGCAGCGGGGCCACGATCAGTAATTAATTTAACTGGAGTTATTGTATTAGTGCGCACATGGCATGCAGGGCAGGGGGTCCGATTCAGTACATTTAATTAACTGTAGCTTATAGTATTAGGTGAAACAATGCATGCATGAGGGGGTCCCGATCCAGTACATTAATTACCTGTAGCTTATTAGTATGAGTGAGCACATTGCTGCAGAGGGGGTCACGATTCTCAACGATTTCAGTACATTTAATTTAACTGTAGCTTATTAGTATTAGTGCGCACATGCATGCATGCAGGGGGTCACGATTCAGTACATTTAATTTAACTGTAGCTTATAGTATTTATTAGTCGCACAGGCTGCAATGCAGGGGTCCACGATCAGTTACATTTAATTAATGTTAGCTTACTAGTTTAGTGACCACATGCATGCATTTAGGGGGTCACGATAAAGTACATTTAATTTAAGTTGTAGCTTACCTAGATAGTGAGCACGTGCATGCATGAGGGGTCACGATCAGTACATCTATCTAATTTGTAGCTTACTAGTATTAGTGCGCACATGCATGCATGCAGGGGGTCACGATTCAGTACATCTAATCTAAGTGTAGCTTACTAGTATTAGTGCGCACATGCATGCATGTAGGGGGTCACGATTCAGTACATCTAATCTAAGTGTAGCTTACTAGTATTAGTGCGCCATGATGCTGTAGGGGTCACGATTCAGTACATCTAATCTAAGTGTAGCTTACTAGTATTAGTGCGCACATGCATGCATGTAGGGGGTCACGATTCAGTACATCTAATCTAAGTGTAGCTTACTAGTATTAGTGCGCACATGCATGCATGTAGGGGGTCACGATTCAGTACATCTAATCTAAGTGTAGCTTATTAATATTCCCTTTGGCCTATTTGGCCTACCCCTGGACTTTAACATACATACATACATACATACATATATACGTAGTCTAGGGGTAGGCCATGAAGGCTAAAGGGACTTGCCCAGCCGTTTAGGATCGAATACTGCTGAAAGCTTTGGGCATGTCGCCTTGGTTGGCTACTAGAGCTGTCTACAAGCTGCCTTGCTGTTCTTTTCAGCTACAAGCAGCAGTTTCTAGGCGGCTCCCAAAGCTATGAGCACCAGTTTCTAGGCGGCTCCCAAAGCTAGGCACTGGGCTAAGCCCCAAGACTTCAACAGCACTAGAGAGCTGATCCTGATCACTGTTTTTGCACTGCTAATAAGCTTGCAGTCAGCTTTTCTTTTTGGCAACAAGCAGCAGCATCTAGGCAGCCCCCCCGGCTTGCTACCTGGCTAAACCTAAGGCTACCTAGCACATCTGGAAGCTGTCAGAACCACTGTTTATTTTTTAGCGAAGATTAGCAGCTTCTAGGCAGCTTCTTTCACCCATCCTTGGTCCAAAACCAATGCTTGCAGCTGCATTGGACTGCCTGAAGCATTCTAGGCAGCTTTTAGGCAGCTTCTTTCATCCATCCTTGGTCCAAAACCAATGCTTGCAGCTGCATTGGAATACCTGTCATGCCAGATTTCAGACGCACCAGCCAGCTTCAGGTTTGGCCCCAGGGTGGGTGGAAGGAGCTGCCTAGAAGCTGCTAATATTCGCTAAAAAAATAAACATTGATTCTGACAGCTTCCAGATGCACTAGGTAGCCTTAGGTTTAGCCAGGTAGCAAGCCAGGGGAGCTGCCTAGAAGCTGCTGCTTGTAGCCGAAAAGAAAAGCGGACTACAAGCTGCCATGTATAGCCCCCCCAAAGAAATAGTGGCAAACAAGAGCAGCAGCACCACCACCAGCTGCCCTGCCCAACCCAAAATAAGAAGATCCTCTCCTTTTCTACCTTGAACCGTTATCAGCAGTGCAGACCTAGCAGTGATCTGTATCTCATACCGGTTTGATAAACTTACTTCATATCAGTACATTGTAACAGTCCATGGGTAGCTAATTAGGCGATGGGGACTTGCCCCACCTCCAATAATCAAGATAACTCTTTATAATAAGGATCATCGTCATCATACAAATAATAATAATAACTATGAATAATCAAGACAGCTCTAAATAACCTAAATAACTCTAAATAATAACAATAATAACTGATAATAATAATACTAATAATAAAAACTATAAATAATCGCGATTACTATAAAGAATCGAGATAACTCTAAACGACCAGGAGGGGCTACAAAAGCAATCACTCTATGACCTGGTCCCCCCACCACTTAAGAATGACAACAACAACCAGCAGCAGCAGCACAACAACCACAACCACCAACCACCAACCACAACAACAACCAGCAGCAGCAGCAGCACAACAACCACAACCATCAACCACCAACCACAACCACAACAACAACCAGCAGCAGCAGCAGCAGCACAACCGCGTGTGCTACCCACCTCCCCAGCCTCCTTCAGCACAGGGTGGTGAGAGAATGACACTCTATTGAGTGGAGAGAGGGACAGAAGTATATTTACTTGAGCAATGGTTACACTCGGAGGCTGGACTATGTTAACTATGGACACGCCACTGTCAACTATGGACACGCCACTGTCAGTGAGACTGACCTACCGGTCATCTAACTCTGACATGTGGTGATCATACACGTGGACACGCCACTGTCAGTGAGACTGACCAACCGGTCATCTAACTCTGACATGTGGTGATCATACACGTGGACACGCCACTGTCAGTGAGACTGACCTACCGGTCATCTAACTCTGACATGTGGTGATCATACATGTGGACACGCCACTGTCAGTGAGACTGACCAACCGGTCATCTAACTCTGACATGTGGTGATCATACACGTGGACACGCCACTGTCAGTGAGACTGACCTACCGGTCATCTAACTCTGACATGTGGTGATCATACATGTGGACACGCCACTGTCAGTGAGACTGACCTACCGGTCATCTAACTCTGACATGTGGTGATCATACACGTGGACACGCCACTGTCAGTGAGACTGACCTACCGGTCATCTAACTCTGACATGTGGTGATCATACACATGGACACGCCACTGTCAGTGAGACTGACGTACCGGTCATCTAACTCTGACATGTGGTGATCATACATGTGGACACGCCACTGTCAGTGAGACTGACCTACCGGTCATCTAACTCTGACATGTGGTGATCATACACGTGGACACGCCACTGTCAGTGAGACTGACCTACCGGTCATCTAACTCTGACATGTGGTGATCATACACGTGGACACGCCACTGTCAGCGAGACTGACCTACCGGTCATCTAACTCTGACATGTGGTGATCATACACGTGGACACGCCACTGTCAGTGAGACTGACCTACCGGTCATCTAGTTCTGACAGGTGGGCCTTGAAGTCATCCGACAGGTAGGAGGCTGCAAACGTATTTGTCATCCGACAGGTAGGAGACTGCAAATGTATATGTCGCTGCCCGTGTGTTTGTCAGGCGTGGGATGTGAGCTCTGAGTACGTTGTGTCGCTGGTGTCGGTGGTGGTAGAGGTATTGGTGGTGATAGTGGTAGTGGTAATGGCACTGATGATGCCATGGGATCAGATAATAATGATAACGCCTGGTGGGGCGTGGTGTTAAAGGAGCTCGTCGTACGCGGGCGGGGAGCGGTCTCCTACCTCAACTGGACAAGCTACCATCGCGGTTGACGACGACCTGCAACGCCAAGAGCGACCGAAGGGGGAGTCGAACCCCCGACTCTTCATCCTCAAGTGATCTGGTCTACCACTAGGATCAGATATATTTGTCGCTGCCCATGAGCATGTCGGTTTATTATCACGATAACCACTATAAAAAGTAGCAGCCTCAGCAGCAGCAGCGTCAGCAGCAGCAGCAGCAGCAGGAGGAACACCAGCAGCAGCAACACCACCAGCAGCAGCATCAAAAGCAGGAGCAGCAACACCACCAGCAGCAGCGTCAGCAGCAGCAGCAGCAGCAGCAGGAGAAACACCAGCAGTAGCAACACCAACAGCAGCAGCATCAAAAGCAGGAGCAGCAACACCACCAGCAGCAACAACAGCAGCAGCAGCAGCAACACCAACAGCAGCAGCAGCAGCAAAAGCAGGAGCAGCAACACCACCAGCAGCAACAATAGAAGCGGCAGCAACAGCAGGAACACCAACAGCAGAAGCAGCAATAGCAGGAGCAGCAACACCAGCAGCAGCAACAATAGGAGCAGCAGCAGCAGGAACACCACCAGCAGGAGAAGCTACACCAGCAGCAGCAACAACAACAGGAGCAGCAGCAACACCACCAGCAGGAGCAGCAACACCACCAGCAGCAACAACAACAACAGAAGCAGCAGCAGCAACACCACCAGCAGGAGCAGCAACACCAGCAGCAGCAGCAGCAACACCAGCAGGAGCAGCATAAACACCAGCAGCAGCAGCAACACCAGCAGCAGCAGCAACAACAACAGGAGCAGCAGCAGCAGCAGCAGCATCAACACCAGCAGCAGCAGCAGCAGCACCACCACCAGCAGCAACAACAGCAGGAGCAGCAGCAGCAGGAACACCACCAGCAGGAGAAGCTACACCAGCAGCAGCAACAACAACAGGAGCAGCAGCAACACCAGCAGCAGAAGCAGCAACACCAGCAGCAGCAACAACAACAACAGAAGCAGCAGCAACACCAGCAGCAGGAGCAGCAACACCAGCAACAGAAGGAGCAGCAACACCAGCATCAGGAGCAGCAACACCAGCAGCAGCAACAACAACAACAGGAGCAGCAGAAACACCAGCAGCAGCAGCAGCAGCAACACCAGCAGCAGCAGCAGCAACACCAGCAGCAGCAGCAACAACAGCAGGAGCAGCAGCAGCAGCATCCCTTCTCACCTCCGCAGCTGACTGCAGCACAGGGTGGGCCTTGAAGCCATCGGACAGGTAAGAGGCTGCAAACAGAGGAGCTGCCGAGTAGCTTCCACCATTCACCCTGCTAACATGTGGTTTCAGCAGCATCACTGCCACCCTGGCGACGATGACCTTCGCCACCTCAGCATGGGACACCTTGGCTGGCGACGCCAGATCCAGAGATCTCAAAATAGGCATGCCCTTGGCGCTCAGCAACTGCACCAGGGTGCCGGCATCTTGCTCCGCACCCACCACCACACAGACGTCGCCCTCCTTGGCCGCAACGCCAGCTAGGGCATCCATGCCCATGTTGGCGGTAGCTGGATCCTTGAGGTACCCCTCCATGGGCTTCACTCTCCAGCCCAAGGATGTAGCTGCCCCCTGAACGGCGGAAGCTAGGGAGAAGCTGCTACCATCCCCACCAGCAGCCCCAGCACCAGGCACAGCGTTCAAGGCGGCTGTGTCCAGGTAGACAATGCATTTCTTGGCGGTCCAATTCGCCAAGAGGGGCACCGATATTTGCCCCGCTGCAGCCCCGGGCACGGACGTGGAGCCAGCTGGGGCCGCTGCCAGCTCAGCAAGGCTTACTGAGCGAACTGCCACCTTCTGTGTGAGGGAGTCTTGCAGGACTGGAGTGTACATCAGGTCTCGGAGCTGGCCAGAGTCGGAGGCGGTACCGATGGAAAGCAAGAGTGGTAGCAGGAGCAACTGTGTGACCAGCGTGTAGCCCGTGTGTATGGTGCTGATGATGAGGGATGTCATGACAGCCGACAACGTAGGCATGCAAGATTGAATGGTGCTTGCATCAAAGGCCTGTGCAGGGGGAGTGTGTGTTTGTGTTATTGTATGTGTTTTTGTATGTGTACGTGTGTATGTGTACGTCTTTGTTCATATTTATGTATGTGTATGTATGTACATGTGTTTGTGCATGTGTATGTATGTGTATACAGGCGGTGCCGATGGAGAGCAAGAGTGGTAGCAGGAGCTGCTGTGTGGTGAGCTTGTAGCCCGTGTGTATGGTCCTGATGATGGGGGACGTCATGAGAGCCAACAACGTAGGCATGCATGATTGAATGGTGCTTGCATCAAAGGCCTGTGCAGGGGGAGTGTGTGTTTGTGTTGTCGTATGTGTTTGTGTTGTTGTGTGTGTTTGTGTATGTGCACGTGTTTGTGTACGCGTTTGTGTTTGTGTGTGTGTTTGTGTTTGTGCATATGTATGCATGAGTATGTGTTTGTGCATGTATGTGTGTATAGGCAGTGCTGATGGAGAGCAAGAGTGGTTGCTCTCCATCAGCACTGCCTATACACACATACATGCACAAACATCCCCCCCCCCCCCCCCCCCCCGGCACACCCACCCACCCACCTCCAAACATACACAATGTACCTCCCACCTTGCTCATCTTAAGGGTGCTCAGCTGAGTCTGCACCCCTGCCACCACACGCTCCACCTCCCTGCTATTGCTCTCCACCAGCAGCAGCACTCCCCCCGTGCGTTTACCCACCACACACACACACACACACACACACACACACACCATGCACTGCCCACCTTGCTCATCTTAAGGGTGCTCAGCTGAGTCTGCACCCCTGCCACCACACGCTCCACCTCCTTGCCTATGCTCTCAACCATCAGCAGCACTCCCCTCGTGCGTTGACCCGCCACCACAGCGGCATGAGCAACGGCAACAGCATGCATGAGGCTCCACGCAGACACAGTGGTGCTCATTGTGTTGCGTAGACGTTGAGATGATTTAAGCCACGCCGCCGCTGTGGCCGGTGTGGGGGCTACAGGCGCCGGCTCTGAGCGCATGAGTCGGAGTGCTGTGGACATGACCTGAAAACATGGAAAATACACAACGTTTCTTTATGTCAATTATCTATCTATATATCTATCTATCTATCTATCTGTCTATCTATCTATATGTATGTATGTATGTATGTATGTATGGTTGCAACAAGCGCTGGCTCTGAGCGCATGAGTCGGAGTGCTGTGGACATGACCTGAAAACAGGGGAAATACACAAAAGGTTGTACATAGGGACCATCATATCATATGATGTTACAAACAAACAAACACTCAATGCAGTACAGATGCTTGGAGATGCAGTACAGATGCTTGAAGATGCAGTACAGATGCTTGGAGATGCAGTGCAGATACTTGGAGATGCAGTACAGATGCTTGGAGATGCAGTACAGATGCTTTGAGATGCAGTACAGATGCTTTGAGATGCAGTACAGATGCTTGGAGATGCAGTACAGATGCTTGGAGATGCAGTACAGATGCAGTACAGATGTAGAACAGACATTTGGATATGCAGTACAGATGCTTGAATATGCAGTACAGATGCTTGGATATGCAGTACAGATGCTTGGATACGCAGTACAGATGTAGGCTACCTGGGTTTGCACAGCAGCTAGCAGTGGGAGCTCTGGAGGCAGCCTGTACCCCTGATAGTGATAACGCCTGGTGGGGCGTGGCGTTAAAGCAATTCAGGGGATGATTTGGGAAGCACACTTTGTACTTCGGACTTGGTTCTCAGAATCTCAGGCCAATTATCAAGAATTCTCGTGAGAATTCTCAGATTTCCAGGCCAAATTCTCGATTTCATGTACGAAGTCCGGGTTCTTCAGAAATCTTGAACCCAGATCATCCGCTGAATTGCTATAAGGGAGCCCGTCGTACGCGGGTGGGGAGCGGTCTCCTACCTCAGCTGGACAAGCTACCATCGCGGTTGACGACGACCTGCAACGCCAAGAGCGACCGAAGGGGGAGTCGAACCCCCGACTCTTCATTCTTAATGTACCCCTGACATTCTAGAATCATCTTGAATACCTCAGGTTAGGAAAGTCCCATCTGCCTAATTGGCTACCCCCTGAACTGCCATGTCGATCGCACAAAAAAACAAACAGACAACAGGGTGAACCCTCGCCACCCAGAAGGGGGGGGGGGGGGGGGGGGTCCGCCAAACAGACAACAGGGTGAACCCCCGCCACCCAGAAGGGGGGGGGGGGTCCGCCAAACAGACAACAGGGTGAAACCCCGCCACCCAGAAGGGGGGGGGGGGGGGGGGGGGGGGGTCCGCCAAAAATACGTGCAAGCTACCTGGTTTTGCACAGCTGACAGCAGGCAGCCTATCCCCCTGAGACCCCCCACTCCTGCCCCCACCCCCCGCCCCCACCCCCACCACCCCCCGCCCCAAACCACAGGCTACCCGGGTTTGCATAGCAGACAGCTGTTGGAGGACCGCACTGGAGGCAGCCTGTCCTCCCTGACCCCCCCCCCCCCCCCCCCCCCCCGACCCCCCCAACCACAGGCTACCTGGGTTTGCACAGCAGACAGCTGTTGGAGGACCGCACTGGAGGTAGCCTGTCCTCCTGGTGTGCTTGGTCGGCTACCGGGGGCGGGCTGGGAGGCGGTCCATCCAGAGAGCACTCCAGCCCCCGAAAAGGATGATCGAGGGGTCAAGCCCCCAGCTTTTACAGTTCCTGCTAGTAAAAGGCAGGAAGCATGAGTGTGAGTATGAGTATGAGGAGTGCTTGGTCGGCTACCGGGGGCGGGCTGGGAGGCGGTCCATCCAGAGAGTACTCCAGCCCCCGAAAAGGATGATCGAGGGGTCAAGCCCCCAGCTTTGGCGGTTACTGCTGGTTAAGGGCAGGAAGCATGAGTATGAGTATTAGTAAGCATGAGTATCATGATCAACATCAGGATCCTGGTGTGCTTGGTCGGCTACCGGGGGTGGGCTGGGAGGCGGAGTCATGACCCCGGAGCTAGCAACCCTAGCAAAGCTGGGGTTGAAGTCCAGTTAGAGTGTCCTCAAGCCCCTGAAAAAGATGGTCGAGGGGTCAAGCCCCCAGCTTTGGCGGTTACTGCTGGTAAAGGGCAGGAAGCATGAATATGAGTATTAGATAGTATGAGTATCATGATCAACATCAGGATCCTGGAGTGCTTGGTCGGCTACCGGGGGTGGGCTGGGAGGCGGTCCTGCTATAGAGTCCTCCAGCCCCCGAAAATGATGACCAAGTCCTGAAGCTGGTGTTGGTGGTGTGTGTGTGTTGGGGGGGGGGGGGGGGGGGGGGGGAACAAATCAAAGGATGAACGAGGGGTTAAGCCGGCAGCCTTGGCACCTCCTGGTGTGTGTGTGTGTGTGGGTGGTGTGGGTGGGTGGGTGGGTGGGTGGTGGTGGTGGTGGTGGTGGTGGTGGGTAACAAATAAAAGGATGAACGAGGGGTTAAGCCGGCAGCCTTGGCACCTCCTGGTGTGTGGTTGTGTGTGGGTGTGGTTGTGTGTGTGTGTGTGTGTGCGCGGGGGGGGGGGGGGGGGTAACGAATAAAAGGATGAACGAGGGGTTAAGCCGGCAGCCTTGGCACCTCCTGGTGTGTGGTTGTGTGTGTGTGTGTGGTGTGTGTGTGTGGGGGGGGGGGGGGGGGGGGGGGGGGGTAACGAATAAAAGGATGAACGAGGGGTTAAGCCGGCAGCCTTGGCACCTCCTGGTGTGTGTGTGTGTGTGTGGTTGTGTGTGTGTGTGGGGGGGGGGGGGGGGTAACGAATAAAAGGATGAACGAGGGGCTAAGCGGGAAGCCTTGGCACCTCCTGGTGTGTGTGTGTGTGTGTGTGGTTGTGGGAGTGCATGCGTGTGTGTGTGTGTGTGTGTGTGTGTGTGTGTGTGTGGGTAACGAATAAAAGGATGAACGAGGGGCTAAGCCGGCAGCCTTGGCACCTCCTGGTGTGTGTGTGTGTGTGTGGGGTGGGGTGGGGTGGGGTGGGGGGTAACGAATAAAAGGATGGACGAGGGGTTAAGCCGGCAGCCTTGGCACCTCCTGGTGTGTGTGTGTGTGGTGTGGGTTGTGTGTGTGTGTGTGGGGTGGGTGGGTGGGGTTCGAATAAAAGGATGAACGAGGGGCTAAGCCGGCAGCCTTGGCACCTCCTGGTGTGTGTGTGTGTGTGTGGGGGGGGGGGGGGGGGGGGGGGGGTAACGAATAAAAGGATGAACGAGGGGTTAAGCGGCAGCCTTGGCACCTCCTGGTGTGTGTGGTTGTGTGTGTGTGTGTGGTTGTGTGTGTGTGTGTGTGTGTGTGGGTGGGTGGGGTAACGAATAAAAGGATGAACGAGGGGCTAAGCCGGCAGCCTTTGGCACCTCCTGGTGTGTGTGTGGGTGTGTGTGGTTGTGGTGTGTATGTGTGTGTGTGTGTGTGTGTGTGTGTGTGTGTGTGTGTGTGTGGGGGGGGGGGGTAACGAATAAAAGGATGAACGAGGGGCTAAGCCGGCAGCCTTGGCACCTCCTGGTGTGTGTGTGTGTGTGTGTGGTTGTGGTTGTGTGTGTGTGTGGTTTTGGCTGTGTGTTTTGTGTGTGTGTGGTTTGTGGTGTTGTGGTAGTTGTGGTTGTGGTTGTGCTGTTAGTGTGTGTTGTGTGGTTTGTCGGTATTGTGTTTGTGTTAGGTTGTGTGTGTGTGTGTGTGTGTGTGTCCTCCTCTCTCTCATCTTCCACGCTCTGTCCGCTCTGTCTGTCTCCTCTCTCTCGCCTTCTCTCGCTCTGTCTGTCCCCGCCTCTCTCTCTCTCTCCTCTCCTGTCTGTCCCCTCTCTCTCTCCCCGCTCTGTCTGTCCCCCTCTCTCCTCTCCGCTCTGTGTGTCCCTCTCTCTCATCTCTCCGCTCTGTCTGTCCCCTCTTCCCTCTCTCTCTCTCCTCTCTCTCCTCTGTCGATTTCCCCCTCTCCTCTCTCCGCTCTTTCTTTCCCTCTTTCTCTCTCTCTCTCTCTCTCTCTCCTCTGCCTCTACTTCTGTCTCTCTCTCTCCTCCGCTCTTCTTTTCCCCTCTCTCTCTTCTACTTTAGTCTGTCCCCATATCTCTCTCCCATATGTCTGTCAACTATACTATGTACGATAGTCTGTTACACTATATAAACCGATATGTATGTACAATCTATATATATATATATATATCTCTATAACGATATGTATGTACAATATATATATATATCTATCTATATATATATATACGATATTTCTGTACAATATCTTTATACGATATGTATGTAACATTATATATATACGAGTTTATGTACAATATATTATATATATACGATATAGGTCCAATATTCTATATACCATCTGTATGTACAATATATATATCCGATTTATGTACATATCGATATATACGATAGTATGTCATATATAATAACGATTGTAGTACCATATATAATATACGATATGTATGTACAATATATAATATATACGAAAATATGTACAATACATATTATATATATTATATATACGATATGTCTGTACAATATATATATATTTACGATATGTAGTACAATAATATATATATATATAGATATACGATATGTATGTACGATAATTTATCTTAATATATATATATAGTATATATATATATACGATATGTATGTACAATATATATATATATACGTATGTATGTACAATATCTATATTACATTACATTACATTACATGTTTTAAAGTTCCTACTTGCACCGCGAGGGTGTATGAGACTCTGTCTTTAAACAAAAGAAAAGCACCCACAAGCAAAAACCCCCATTACCTCAGGGTGTGTCAGGACAAAACAACAAACTCCCACCCACCGTTTTTGGTGGTCGTAGCTATTAAACCCTTAGAGCGGACCCGATCTCACCACTTACAGGGGCGGAGGTAAGAAGCTAACAAATGAGAAGTCACAAGAAGAGAAAAAAGGGAATGATAACTTACGGTGCCACTAACATCCGGGTTCCTGTCTGCTCCTTCTACAAGTAGAAGATAGTCGGCTGGTTGCTCCAAAAGACTTAGTGCCATTCCATTCATAAAGGTTCTGAATGTGGAATCTCAGAATCCACATTCGCATACGGTTTAAGTTGGGTATCCTCATGACATGGCATATAAATATCGTAAACAGCTTTCTGGAGCGAGGCGATATCATAATATATATACGATATGTATGTACAATATATATATACGATATGTATGTACAATATATATATATATACGATATGTATGTACAATATATACATATATAAATATATATATACGATATGTATGTACAATATATATATACGATATGTATGTACAATATATATACATATATATATATATATATACGATATGTATGTACAATATATATATATACGATTTGTATGTACAATATATATATACCATATGTATGTACAATTTTATATCCGATTGTATTACAATATATCTAAACGATATGTTATGTACAAATTATATATATATAGCGATTATGTTGTACAGATATATATACGATATGTATGTACAATATATATATACGATATGTATGTACAATATATATATACGATATGTATGTACAATATATATATACGATATGTATGTACAATATATATATACGATATGTATGTACAATATATATATATACGTTATATATATATATATACGATATGTATGTACAATATAATTATACGATATGTATGTACAATATATATATATACGATATGTATGTACAATATATATATACGATATGTATGTACAATATATATATACGATATGTATGTACAATATATATATTATATATACGATATGTATGTACAATATATATATATATATAAATATATATATATAGACGATAGTATGTACATCTAAATATATATATGATATGGATGTACAATATTATAATACATATATATGTTATAATATTTAATATATATATATATATATATCTATATATATATATATTATATATTTACGAGATGTATGTACAATGACAATATGTCGCGATATGTATGTACATTATATATATCTATTAATCGTATTTATGTACAATCATATATATATATATATATATACGATGTTGTACATATATATATAGATATATACTATATGTAGGTACAATATATATATATATCCGCTATGTATGTTCCATAATATTACGATATGTATGTACAATATAGATATCAACATATGTATGTACAATATATACATATATAAATATATCTATACGATATGTATTACATATATATATAACGATCTGTATGTACATATATATATATAGATATACGTATACGATATGTTTTTTACAATATATATATATATACGATTTGTAGGTACCATATATAATACTAATTTCTGTATTTACAATATATATATACGATATGTATGTACAATCTATATATTTATATATATATGATATGTATGTACATATATATATACGATATGTATGTACAATATATATCTCGATATGTTATTAGCATATCTATTATCGATATGTATGTACAATAACATATACGTATGTATGTACCATATATATATACGATCTGGTATGGTACCATATAGATAATATATATATATATATATATACGATTGTTGTACAATATAACTATAATATAAATCGATATGTATGTCATATATATATTACGATATGGTATGTACAATATATATATATATATATATACGTAGGGATGTATAATATATATGTATATATATAATATATATATATTATATATATATATAGATATTTACAGATGTATGTACAATACATATATAATCTATACGATATGTATGTTAACAATATATATATATACGATAAGTATGTCCCCTATCTTCTATCTATATCTCTATCTATATACTACTCATATCTCTCTCTATATCTAACGATATGTCTTCCCCTTTCTATCTATCTACGCTAGGTATGTCACCCTACTAGCTCTAATCTATATCACCTCTGTCTGTCCCATCTTCTATCTATCTCTATATATCTCTCTCTCTCTCTCTATCTCTATCCGCTTGTATGTACCTCCTCTCTCTACTCTCCCCTCTGTCTGTCCCCTATCTATCTATCCGCTATTTCTTTCCCCTCTCTCTATACATATGTATGTTACAAATATATTATATACGATATGTATGTACAATATATACATCTAAATATATATATACGATATGTAATGCCACTATATATTACGATATGTATGTACAATATATATATTATAATACTATTTGTAGTACAATAGCTATAACATATGAGGCAATATATATATATATATCCGATATGTATGTACAACAATATAAACTACTTATGTACAATAGTATATATAACGATATTTATGTTACAATATATATATATACGATATGATGTACAATATATTTATATAATACTACGAATATGTATGTCATAGATATATATATATATATATATATATACCCATTTGTACAATATATAATATATTATATAATATATATATTACATACGATATGTATGTAACATATCTATCTACGATATGTATGTACAATATATATAAATATTATACAATATGGATGTCCAATTATATAGACAATTGTATGTACAATATATATTACGTATGTATGTTACACTCTAATATATACGATATTTATATAACAATAATATATATACGATATGTATGTTACAATAATATATATACGATCTGTATGTACAATATGTATATAATAACGATATGTATACAATATATAATAGATATGTAATGTACAATTACATATATACGATATTATGTACCTATACATATAGATCTGTATGACAAATATATATAATATATATTATCTATATATATATATATATATATATATATTATATAATATATAGACGATAGGTATGTACAAATATAGATATATAGATATAGAGATATATATCGATATGTAGGTACAAGGTAGATATATACGATAGTGTATGTACAATATATATATATATATATGTATATCGTATATATTATAGATATATATAGATTATATATATATATATTAGAGATATGAGTACAATATATATAAATATATATATACGAATGTATGTACAATATATTATATATCACGATATGTATGTACAATTACAGAGATATAGAAGAAACACACAAACCGCCCGCCCGCCAACCCTCTCCGCGGTGCCAGTGCAAGCCCCCGACGACCCCAAAAAAAAAAAACAAAAAAAAAAGCACAAAAAAGCCCGCCCTCCCCCCCTCACACACCACACAACAGCACCCACCACACCACCACACACTCGCCCACACCACCACACACCCTCACCTTCCTTGGAAGCACTACCACCCTGTTGCTGCAGCGAAGCCACCAATCGACTCAACCCGCTCATGGTCTCCTCCTCGCCAGCTAGTGACGCTACAGCGGCCACTCCCACCGTAGCCCACCCTCTCATCAGGACCACGGAGGCTGAAGCTAATACTGGTGTTATTGCCTGTACTGCCTTTTGTACAGCTGTCACCGCATCAGTCCGAGGTTCACCAATCTGCAGCGGGGCATCCAAGCCGGTTTGGATGATATAGTCAAGGGGTAGGTAATTAGGCTAAACCCCTTCAAAATCCGGTGGGCTACTCAACGTTTCTGATCGCAGATTTGAGTAGCCGACTTTGGTGGGCTACTCAACTTTTCTGATAGCAGGCTTGAGTAGCCGACTTTGGTGGGCGACTCAACTTTTCTGATAGCAGGCTTGAGTAGCCGACTCTGGTGGGCTACTCAACTTATCTGATAGCAGGCTTGAGTAGCCGACTCTGGTGGGCTACTCAACTCTTCTGATAGCAGGCTTGAGTAGCCGACTCTGGTGGGCTACTCAACTCTTCTGATAGCAGGCTTGAGTAGCCGACTCTGGTGGGCTACTCAACTTTTCTGATAGCAGGCTTGAGTAGCCGACTTTGGTGGGCTACTCAACTTTTCTGATAGCAGGCTTGAGTAGCCGACTTTGGTGGGCTACTCAACTTTTTTGATAGCAGGCTTGAGTAGCCGACTTTGGTGGGCTACTCAACTTTTCTGATAGCAGGCTTGAGTAGCCGACTTTGGTGGGCTACTCAACTCTTCTGATAGCAGGCTTAAGTAGCAGGTATCGGGGGATGACTCCAACTTTCTGATAGCAGGCTTGAGTAGCCGACCTCTGGGGGCTACTCAATTTTCTGATAGCAGGTTGAGTAGCACCGACTATGGGGGCACTCAACTTTCTGATAGCAGGCTTTGAGTAAGCCGACTCATGGTGGGCTACCAACTTTCTGATAGCAGGCTTTGAGTAGCCGACTTGGTGAGGGTACCCAAACTTTTCTCGATAAGGCAGGCTGAGTAGCCGACTTTGGTGGGCTTACTCAACTTTTCTGATAGAAGGCTGAGTAGCCGAACTTGTGGGCTACTCACACTTTTTTGATAGCAGGTTGCGTAGCGACTGGCGGGCTATCAACGTATCTGATAGCAGGCTTAAGAGCCGACTTGGTGGGGCTACCAACTCTCTGATAGGCCGCTCTGAGTAGCCCGGACTTTGGGGGGCTACTCAAATTTTTGATAGCAGGCTTGAGTAGCCGACTTTGGTGGGTACTTCAACTTTTCTGATAGCAGGCTTGAGTAGCCGACTTTGGTGGGCTACTCAACTTTTCTGATAGCAGGCTTGAGTAGCCGACTCTGGTGGGCTACTCAACTTTTCTGATAGCAGGCTTGAGTAGCCGACTTTGGTGGGCTACTCAACTCTTCTGATAGCAGGCTTGAGTAGCCGACTTTGGTGGGCTACTCAACTTTTCTGATAGCAGGCTTGAGTAGCCGACTTTGGTGGGCTACTCAACTTTTCTGATAGCAGGCTTAAGTAGCCGACTTGGGTGGGCTACTCAACTTTTCTAATAGCAGGCTTGAGCAGCCGACTCTGGTGGGCTACTCAACTTTTCTGATAGCAGGCTTGAGTAGCCGACTTTGGTGGGCTACTCAACTTTTCTGATAGTAGGCTTGAGTAGCCGACTTACGTGGGCTACTCAACTTTTCTGATAGCAGGCTTGAGTAGCCGACTCTGGTGGGCTACTCAACTTTTCTGATAGCAGGCTTGTGTAGCCGACTTTAGTGGGCTACTCAACTTTTCTGATAGCAGGCTTGAGTAGCCGACTCTGGTGGGCTACTCAACTTTTCTGATAGCAGGCTTGAGTAGCCGACTTTGGTGGGCTACTCAACTTTTCTGATAGCAGGCTTGAGTAGCCGACTCTGGTGGGCTACTCAACATTTCTGATAGCAGGCTTGAGTAGCCGACTCTGGTGGGCTACTCAACTTTTCTGATAGCAGGCTTGAGTAGCCGACTCTGGTGGGCTACTCAACTTTTCTGATAGCAGGCTTGAGTAGCCCACCCGGCTACACAACCTTGCCTAGAAAAATCTGAAATAACACTGACCCCTTGACAACCTTACATACTACATCGATTTGGTTGGTGTGGGTGGGTATTGTAGGATTAAATGATCACTGTAGCACAAACTCAGGGACCCCGCTGGTAAAATGATTGTTTGGGGTTCAGTTCATCGATGCTCTTTCTGTGTAAGCCCTTCCTATCACGGTTGGGCAAGTCCCTTCAGCCTATTTGGCCTACCCCTGGACTTAAACATACATACATGTAGTCATGGGGCAGTCAATTAGGCTAAATGGGGTATTCAATTAGGCTATACAAGTTAATGACAACGCCTGGTGGGGCGTGGTGTTAAGGGAGCCCGTCGTACGCGGGTGGGGAGGGGGGGAGGAGGGTCCTCTACCTTCCTCTACCTTCCTCTACCTTCCCACATTTACCTTCCTCTACCTTCGTACCTCTACTTCTACCTTCCTCTACCTTCCTCTACCTTCCTACACCTTCCTACCTCTCTTCTAGCTGTCTCATTGGCAGTGTTGCATGCCTCTGCAGCAGCATCGACAGCAGCTTGGAAAGTAGAGACCACAGTGATGGATACAGCCTGCAGGACATCTCCAGGTATAAGGATGCTCATTATTTGAGTGTTACATTTATGTTAAAAAGTGTTACATTCATATAAAAAATGTTTCATTCATTATTTGAGTGTAACATTAACATTAAAAAGTGTTACATTCGTATCACAAAGTCTTACATTCATATCACAAAGTGTTACATTCATATCAAAAAGTGTTACATTCATATTAAAAAGTGTTACATCTATATCAAAAAGTGTTACATTCATATTAAAAAGTGTTACATCCATATCAAAAAGTGTTACATTCATATGAAAAAGAGTTACATTCATTTAAAAAAGTGTTACATTCATATTAAAAAAACGTGTTGCAAGCCTCTGCAGCATCGTTTACAGCAGCCTGGAATTGGAGACCGCAGTGCTGGATACAGCCTGCAGGGGGGCACACGGTTCAATGCTGTTCATTACTTGAGTGTAAGTCAGTGTAACTTGCCTCTGCAGCAGCACCTACAGCAGCTTGGATACCACAGTGCTGGATACAGCCTGCAGGGGGGCACACGGTATGAGGATGTTGATTATTTTAGTGTTAAAAAAGGTAATGATAACGCCTATTGGGGCGTGGTGTTAAGGGAGCCCATCGTACACGGGTGGGAAGCGGTCTCTTACCTCAACTGGACAAGCTACCATCGCGGTTGACGACGACCTGCAACGCCAAGAGCGACCGAAGGGGGAGTCAAACCTTTGACTCTTCATCCTCAAAGTGATTTAGTCTACCACTAGACCAATGTATATCACTGAAAGAGGCTATTTTAGTTTTACATTCAGTGTTACATTTAGTGTCGCACGCCTCTGCAGCAGAATCTACAGCAGCTTGGAAATTAGAGACCACAGTGTGGCACACAATCTACAGGGGTGGCACACGGTAGAGTGCAGTTGACTATTTGAGTATTAAATTCAGTGTTACATGCCTCTGCAGCAACGTCTACGTCAGGCTCGAAATTGGAGCCCACAGTGGTTCACACAGCCTGCTGGGCAGTACACGGTAGTGGTTCACACAGCCTGCTGGGCAGTACACGGTAGTCGTTCACACAGCCTGCTGGGCAGTACACGGTAGTGGTTCACACAGCCTGCTGGGCAGTACACGGTAGAGTTCACACAGCCTGCTGGGCAGTACACGGTAGTGGTTCACGCAGCCTGCTGGGCAGTACGCGATAGTGGTTCACACAGCCTGCTGGGCAGTACACGGTAGTGGTTCACACAGCCTGCTGGGCAGTACATGGTAGAGTTCACACAGCCTGCTGGGCAGTACACGGTAGTGGTTCACACAGCCTGCTGGGCAGTACACGGTAGAGTTCACACAGCCTGCTGGGCAGTACACGGTAGTGGTTCACACAGCCTGCTGGGCAGTATACGGTAGAGTTCACACAGCCTGCTGGGCAGTACACGGTAGTGGTTCACGCAGCCTGCTGGGCAGTACACGGTAGTGGTTCACGCAGCCTGCTGGGCAGTACGCGGTAGTGGTTCACGCAGCCTGCTGGGCAGTACACGGTAGTGGTTCACATAGCCTGCTGGGCAGTACACGGTAGTGGTTCACAAAGCCTGCTGGGCAGTACACGGTAGTGATTCACGCAGCCTGCTGGACTCTTTTGGGCTGCTGCCTCCTGGGAGGCTGCCAAAGCCATCAGCTGCGCCCCATCCCCCAACCTACCACACACCCTAGCCCACTTACCTGCACACTTCCCGGGCCAGTATTTCCGCCACTCTTTTGGGCTGCTGCCTCCTGGGAGGCTGCCAAAGCCATCAGCTGCGCCCCGTCCCCCAATGCCTTTTGCCGACACTGTTGCAGACCATCGGCCAGCTGGGTCAAACATGTCAGCTTCTTGTCGGGGGGAAGCAACACTAGCACCGCTGGGTTGGGTTGGTTGGTTGGGTTGGTTGGATCTGTTGGGTTGGTTGCCAGCAGGCGGCAGACGTACGAGCCCAAGCCAAAAAGATGGTGGATGAGGTGGACTCTATCGAGGCAGTTGCCCAGCTGCCTGCAGTGGAGTGTGTGTGTGTTTGTGTGCGTGTGTGTGTGTGTGTGTGTGTGTGTGTGTGTGTGCTTGTATGTGTGTGTGTGTGTGTTTGTTTGCTTTTGTGTGCGTGTGTATGTGTGTTTATGTATGTGTTTGTGTGTGTATGTGTGTGTGTTTTATGTGTTTGTGTGTGTATGTGTGCGTGTGTGTGTTTGTGTATGTGTGTGTATGTGTATGTGTGTGCATGTGTGTGTATGTGTGTGTATTCGTATGTGTGTGCTTGTGTGTGCTTGTGTACGCGTGTGTATGTGTGTGTATGTGTGTGCATGTGTTTGTTCTAAGGCCAAAGGGACGGTGGATGAGGTGGACACTGTCCAGACCCAGCCACCTGCAGTGGTGTGTGTGTTTGTTGGTGGTGTGTGTGTGTGTGTGTGTGTGTGTGTGTGGTGTGGTGTGGTGTGGGGATCGCTACAAGGAGTACCATGGTGATATGTCAAGGCACGGGTTCCTGCCAGACTACAAAAAACTGATTGAATACCATGCAAATGAAGGGATTGGTGGTTTGCCGCAGTGCAAGCAAGCGCGCTAGCCCCCTGACGATCATGCCTTGTAATAAGGCCTACCATTTATGTATTTATTTATTTAGTTATGTATGCAAATGCAGGGATTGGTTGCTGGTCCCAGTGCAAGCAAGCGGACGAGCCCCCCCAACCACGAGCAACTTAATCAGGCGTACTATATATTTATGTAGTTAGTTAGTTAGTTAGTTAGTTAGTTAGTTATTTAGTTATGTATGGAAATGCAGGGATTGGTTGCTGGCCCCAGTGCAAGCAACAGGGAAGGTGACCACAGCGGGTTGGACGACTCCAAACACGATGATGTCAGCTACATTGAGGGTGTTTCCGACAAGGTAGGTGCGAGAGAGCAGCCAGTGCAAGCAAGCGGCCTGGCCCCCTCAACCTCACGCCTCATAATAAGGCAAACTATGTATTGGTATATAAACAGGATATTGGTGGCTGGCCCCAGTGCAAGCAAGCGGACGAGCCCCCTCAACCACGAGCAACTAATAAGGCATGCTATATATTTATGTAGTTAGTTAGTTAGTTAGTTAGTTAGTTAGTTAGTCAGTTAGTTAGTTAGTTAGTTAATTAGTTAGTTAGTCAGTCAGTCAGTTAGTTAGTTAGTTAGTTAGTTAGTTAGTTAGTTAGTTAGTTAGTTAGTTAGTTAGTTAGTTATGCAAGTGCAGGGCAAAAGCATAACAAGCCATCAAGGACTCCCCTCCCCTCCCCCCCTCCACTCCACTCCTCCTCCCCCCCCACCCCCACAACCCCCACCACCACTCCTCCCTCCCCCCAACTCCCCCCATCCCTCCCCTCACCCTTGGCCCACTCCACCTCCACTCCACCTAATTCTCCCCCCCCCACCCACCCACCCCCCACCCCCACACACACACTTCCCTTCAATAGTACCCAAAAACTCGAAAATGTTTCATTTTCTGTTTTGAAGGGATTATCGCTCTGGATATGTGTCCAGTCCTACTAAAAAAATGGATGAGACAAAAAAAAACTTTCTCCACAACTATCCAAACCTCATTTTTATTGAATATTGGGCCTCTCCTTGAAATTCTACGACCCCATTTTATTGTTATTCATGTTTCGCCAACATATAAGCGTCGTAAATGGCAGTACAAAGTACAAAAACACACCCTAAAAAGGACAGTACAAAAACACACCCTAAGAAGGACAAAAATAAGGTTTTGCCCCAATATTCTCCAAATGTAAATTTTATTGCATATTCGGAAACGCCTTGAAATTCTATGGTTTGTAGCACTAAGGAAATCATGTTTTGGCCA
This sequence comes from Chlamydomonas sp. ICE-L, assembly GCA_013435795.1. Classification (NCBI taxonomy): domain Eukaryota; kingdom Viridiplantae; phylum Chlorophyta; class Chlorophyceae; order Chlamydomonadales; family Chlamydomonadaceae; genus Chlamydomonas; species Chlamydomonas sp. ICE-L. The sequence goes on from JACBWV010000626.1 coordinate 2,156,327, forward strand.
CATATAAGTATCGAGATGTGCAGTACAAAGTACGTAAAGACCAGGCAAAAAAGTATAGCACAAAATCGGACATTTAATGCTTTTTCTCACGATTTGAAACCTTTGTGAGTACATTTAAGCACTCATTATACTTCGAAAAGCGATTATACATATTATACAGCCAGGTCACATTCTCACAAGAGCACATCTAAGCATCGCAATTCGCAAAATCGAAACTTTACACCTTGGCACTTAGGCTATTTGGCTCATTCACGAAAATCAAAATCGTGAGAAAACAGCAAACAAACATTTGCAAAACAAATGCCCCAAACCTCAATTTGAGTACAAATTCGAATTATCTGTTCAATTCCATGATAATGTGCACTAATTTCATGTTGTTTGGCTAACATATAAGCATAGCAAATTGCGATACAAAGTACGGAATTCTGGTGAAAAAAACGCTTTTTTGCAAACGTCATTTTTGGATCTAAATGATAACAAAATCGGATTCCTTGCGAAATTTTATTACCTCTAGCAGTATAAGTGAGTTGACTCAGCAAGATATAAGCATAGTAATTTAGCTTTTAGTGTATTTATAGCACAAAATCGCTAATTTGTCAGTGTTGCACTCTTATTACTCCAAGCAAGGGGACACATAGTATATCCTATAGCAATTGTGCATCTTATTTATTAGGAGCACATTATCATCAGATCACACATTAGCATCACAAGTCAAAAACACAACACAATTTATGGTATTTTGGGCAAAAATGTAACAATTCACAAGTAAGGATTCGACTTAAGGGTGCCACGAGCTAACATTGCGGAAGATAAGTATACCAACATGAGTGTGAACATGTGTTGGTGAATAAAAATGTTCTTAAACGATCCATTTGGAAACATATAAGCATCCAAATCCGTGAAATGGTGTCTTTGGCACTTAAAGTTTTGCTACATTTCACTCGTAGACTATAGAGCCAACCATGTAATCTAGAGGTCGGCAGTTCGAATCTGCCTCGGACCAAACAATACTTTTTCTGAAAATCGCACTTTTACACACCACGAAGCCCTGAACTTCACTATTATGTTGAAATTCGGGTTCCTTGGGACATTCTATTGGCATTAACATTGAGTTATTTTAGCAAGGCACAAGGGCTTTAGGGGGGGGGGGGGGGGGGGGGGGGGGGGGGGGGGCGGGTGTCCCCCCCCCCTCGCTTGTCTTGACACTTTTTGCTAAATTTCGCTCTTAGACCAAAGAGTCATTGAAGGAGGCCCTTTAGTAATTTTGCGTTTAATGCATTTCACTCTTAGACCCTGTTATAATCATACAACGGAAAAAAAGTTTTTTTGGGATGTGACCAATAGGGGACCCTTTATATTATTGTGCCAATATAATAATATTAGTTAATAGTATGTTTTCAACACTTATACTGGTTGCCGTTCCCGGAGTCACCATAATTTTGAATTTATTTGAAAACTAATATTGTTGTGACAACATAATAATATTAGTTAATAGTCGTTTTCAAACACTAATAGTAGATGCTGTTCCGTATATGTAACCCCCAAGGATGCTTAAATGGATATTTAAATAAAAAATGAATACAGGTATACCTGGCTGCAAGAAGGGTCACACTTCCAGATAAAGAGTGAGCCAGGTCCACCTCATGTGGAGGCTGCTTGGTAGACATAGCAACAGCTTTGCATTTTGACAGGCTGTCACCCAGGGTGCTAGACTCGTTGTTGAGGACATCTGCAACACCACAAGAGCAAGATTGTATGCATGGATGCATTTTGACAGGCTGTCACCCAGGGTGCTAGACTTGTTGTTGAGGACATCTGCAACACCACAAAAGCAAGATTGTATGCATGGATGTTCTATTCCAGCGGTAGGCCACATGTGGGGTGGGAGGGGTTGAGTGTGGTGGGGTGAGTGTGGTGGGGGTGGGGTAGAGTGTTGGTGGGGTGAGAGTGTGGTGTGGCCCACTGTGGACCCGCACCACCTCCCACACCACCCGGGGCGGCAGGTGGGTAGAGTGTGGGGTTCGTGGGCGAGCGGAGAACCTCCTGGCGCCCGGTGGGGCAACCGACGGGGTGAGCGCGGCGCGCTGGGGCGCGGGTGGGGGGGGTGGGGGGCGGGGGTTGGGGTGCGCGGGGGTGGGGTGGGACTGGGGGGGTGGGAGGGGGTCTTAGACCAGAGTGTGGTGGGGTAGAGTGTGGGTGAGGGTGGGTGCGGGAGGGAGCGGGCCTCCGGGATTGAGCTGCGGGGGGGAGTGGTATACGGGGTCTGGTTGGCGCGGGGGGGGTGAGGGTGGGGGTGGTGGGGGGTGAGGGGGCGTAGGGTGAGTGGGGCTGTTGGGGGGTGTGAGTGTCTGGAGGGTGAGTGGGGTGGGGTGGATGGGGTGAGTGGTGGGGGTGCTGGAGTGGTGTGTAGCGGAGAGTGGTTGGGGGGAGGGTGGGGTAGGAGGGGGTGGGAGTGGATGGGGGGGAGTGGGGTGGGGGGTTTGGTGGGGTGAGTGGTGGGTGGGGAAAGTGGCGGGGTAGGGGGGTGTGGTGTGGTGGAGTGAGGGGGGTGAGTGGGTGGTGGGAGAAGAGTGGGTGGCAGGGGTGTGTGGGGGGCGGGTGTATGGGGGGTTCTTTGTGGTGTTGGTGGGGTGGGGGGTGGGGAAAGGGAGAGGGGTGTTGGGGGGTTGGAGTGTGGAGTGGTGAGCTGGGTGGGGTGTTGTGGTGGGCGGGGGGTCTTGGGTGTGAGAAGAGTGGGTGCATCGGCGTGGGGTTTGGGGGGGGGTAGAGTGGTGGTGGGGGAGGGGGGTCTAGGAGTGGGGGGATGGAGGGGTGAGGGTAGAGTGCGGTGGGCGGTGAGTGGGGGGAGTGGGGTATGGGTTGGGCGGGGAGAGTGGGTGCCGGGGGGGATGGTGGGGGGGGAGGTGATGGGGGTGTGGTGGGTGAGTGGTGGGAGGGGGGGGCGGGTGTGGAGGGTATGAGTGTGGGTGGGGTGAGTGGGTGGTCTGGGGTGGCGCGTGGGAGGGGTAACAGAAGTTGGGTGGGGGCGGTAGTGATGTCGGGTGTGGTGGGCAGGGAGGGTGTGAGAGTGTGGGGGGGTGAGTGGGGTGTGGTGGGGTGAGTGGGGGTGTGGTGGGGTTGGGGGGGTGGGAGGGTTTAGGGTAGTTGGGTAGAGTGTGGTGGGGTGAGCCGGGGGTGGGGTGGGGGGTGGGGTGGGGTGGGGTTAGAGTGGTGTGGTGTGGGGTAGGATGGGGTGGGTGGGGGGAGGGGGGGGGTGGGGGTATTTTATAGAGTGGGGTGGGGTGGGTGGAGGTTCGGCACACTGCCACCTTGCCTCTTGAACACCGCACACCGCAAATAAAAAAACTGATCACCAAATAAAGATTGGGTCAAAAAGTCTACACACACCACACCAATCACCAACACACACACAACCACACACACCTAGGCGCCCCTGGCAAAAAAAACTGATCACCAATAAAGATTTGGTTCAAAGTCCTACCACACACACCACAAAACACAACACACAAACACCACACAACCTAGGCCTGCCTGGGCAACAAAAAATGATCCACCCAAATAAAGATTTGGGTCAAGTCCTACCACACACCACACCAAACACAACACACACACACCACACACACCTAGCGCCTGGCAAAAACTGATCACCAAATAAAGATTTGGGTCAAGTCCTACCACACACCACACCAAAACACACCACACACACACCACACACACCTAGCGCCTGGCAAAAACTTATCACCAAATAAAGATTTGGGTCAAGTCCTACCACACACCACACCAAACACAACACACACACACCACACACACCTAGCACGTGGCAAAAACTTATCGCCAAATACAGATTTGGGTCAAGTACTACCACACACCACACCAAACACCACACACACACACCACACACACCTAGCGCCCCTTTGGGCAACTCTGGCAAAAACTTATCCACATATAATATTTGGGTTCAAAGTAACCACACACCACACAACACCAAACAACATAACACTTAGCGCCCCTGGACAAAAAAGAATCGTCTTCATCAAAATCAAGCTTGTGGTCAAGCCACCACACACCACACCACACAACTCACACACACATACCACCACACACACCCAAAGAGACACACCCACACACACAGACACACACCCACACGACACACACACGACAGATCACTACTCACACACACACAGCCACAGACACAACACATCCACTCAAACACACACACAAACACAGAAACACACCACACACACATACACACACCACACACACTCTCACACCACACACACATACAAAAACCATACACGCACACACATACATACACCACAAACAAATACACACGCACACACATACACACGCACACCACACACACACCACATACACACACACCACACACATACACACACCACACACAAATACACACCACACACACACACCACACCACACACACACATACACACCACACATACACCACTCACACACACACCACACACACACACCACACCACACACACACCACTCACACACGCACCACATACACGCCACACACACACACATACACACCACACACACATACACACAAATAAACCACACCATCGCAACAAACACCACCACACCAATAACCACACACACACACACACACCACACACACACCACACACACACGTACACCACACACACACCACATACACACACCATACACCACACACACCACACATCTCACACCTGCATGGTTGCCTTCTGGCCCGCATCCACTACCCAGGCCATGCAAACACCCTACCAATTGCGTCCCTCTCCATATACGCCTAATCAGAAACACCACATGTAGAATCAAGCCTCAGGCATAGGCATAGGCATAGGCATAGGCATAACACACACCTAGCGCCTGCATGGTTGCCTTCTGGCCCGCATCCACTACCCAGGCCATGCAAACACCCTACCAACTGCGTCCCTCTCCATATACTCCTAATCAGAAACACCAAAAGTAGAATCAAGCCTCAGGCATAGGCATAATGAAACCCTAAACCATAAACCCTAAACCCTAAAACCCTAAACCTGGTTGCCATCTGGCCTGCAGCCACCACCTCTGGCTCTGCCCCCAATGCGCCAAAAGATCCAAGCACTGCCTCCATATGTGCACAATGAGAAACACCATACAATGAAATCAAGCCCTGGGTGTAGTCCTACCACACAGCACACCACAAACACACCTAGCACCTGCATGGTTGCCTTGAGGCCTGTAGCCACCACCTCTGGCTCTGCACACAATGCGCCAAAGGATCCAAGCACTGCCTCCATATGTGCACAATCAGAAACACAATAATTAAATAAAGTCATAGGGTTTGTCAGTCTAAGCCACGCAAATGGTAGTTTTTAGAGTAGAGGTGATAGTTTTTAGTTAGAGAGTGTCCGACCTTGATCGAAGGAGATGCCGGGTTCGAACCCCGTCGGGAGCGTTTCGGTTCTCACGGTGGCCGTCAACCGTATGGAAACGTGAATGGTTTAGCCTCGTTGCCAACTTAGCAAGGTGAAGTTACGAAACGGATGTCGCGTAAACACCCGTCCTTAGTAGGGTCAAAACTGTCCCCCGGCAGTGTTGTGACTTACTGGATGTTCGAAATTTTCAATTTCCAGGGCCACGCATAGTGCTGCATAGTTTGCCACTTCTCGCCATCATTGCATTCCACAACCATGGCTATTGCGGACCAAATGTGCCCAAAGGACCTGGCATGACCCTCTGACAGCAAAGGAGCCTCCCCCAGCACGTGACTGGCCACCAGTGCGAGCCATTATATGTGCGCCTAGAAGAAACACTTAACGATGAAAATAAGCCCTGGTGGTTTGAGGTCTACCCACTCCACTACCACCACAACACCACACACCATACACCACACACCACACACCACACACACACCACACACACACCTAGCGCCTGCATGGTTGCCTTCTGGCCCGCATCCACTACCCCTGGCTCAGCGCCCAAAGCGCCAAAGGACCCAAGCACCGCCTCAACTGCCGACTGAACCTCCCCCAGCACTTGACTGGCGGCCAGCTGCTCAGCCATCATTGTGCTTGTCCAGTGCAAGGCGGGGGGGGGAGGGCGAGGGGGGCGAAGAGGGGTACCAAGCCCAGACAGGGTGGCAGCAGCCAGAAGACAGCAGCAGCAGAGGGGGTCCTGGGGATGCTAAGGCGGGGCGGGGTTTTGCGTTTGAACCTGGCCGTTTCAAAAAACACGCATGGAGTGGGCCAGAGCCTCGAGGTCCCTGTGGGTGGGGGGGGAAGGGGGACGGTGGGGGGGGGGGTGGGGTGGGGGATGGGTGGGGTGGTGGGGTGGTGAGATGGGTGTGGATGTGGTGTGGTGCGTTGGGACCCTGGGCCGTGCAAGACACGCATGAGAGGACCTTGAGCCTCTACGTCCCTGTGGGTGGGGGGAAGGGGGGCGGTGGGGTGGGGAGGAGAGGGGGGTGGTGGGGTGGGTGTGGGTTGAGATTAGGTGTGTGGGGTGTGGGCGTGACTGGCCGTGCGCAAGACACGCATGAGAGGACCTTGAGCTATACGGCCCTGTGGGTGGGTGGGAAGGGGGGCGGTGGGGTGGTGGGGTGGGGAGGGGGAGGTGGGGATGGGTGGGGAGGTGGGTTGGGTTGTGGGTTGTGTGGCTGTGGTTGTGATGACCTGATGTTCAAGACACGCATGAGAGGACCTGAGCTCTAGGTCCCTTGGGTGTGGGGAAGGGGGGAAAGCAGTGGTGGGGGGCAGTGGTTGGGGTAGGGGTTGGGGAGGGTGGTGTGGTGTGGTGTGGTGTGGTGTGGTGTGGTGAGGTGTGCTGCGTTGACCTGGCCGTTCAAAACACGCATGAGAGGGCCATGAGCTCTAGGTCCCTGTGGGGGGTGGGGGAAGGGGGAAGGGGGCGGGGGGGTGGGTGGGGTTGGGGGGGGTGGGGGTGGGGAGGTGTGGGGGTGGGGTGGGGTTGAGGTGGGGTGGGGTGGTTGGTGGTGGGTCGGTGTGGTGGTGATGAGGTGTCGGGTTTAGGGGTTGTTGTTGTGATGACCTGAGTGTCAAGACGCGCCATGAGGGACCTTAGCCTCTAGGTACTGTGGGATGTGTGGGGGAGGAAGGGATGGGGGGGGGGTGGGGAGGGGTGGGGAGTGTGGTGTGGTGTGGTGGGTGCTTGTTTGTGAGAGGTGTGGTTTGTGTGTTGAATGAAAAACCTCGGCGGGCAAGAACACGCATGGCTGAGAGGGCGTGCGCCTCTAGGGTCCCTGTGGGTGTGGGGAAGGGAAGCGGTGGTGTGGGGGTTGGGGTCAGGGGTGGGGAGTAGTGGTGGTTTGTGGTTGTGGGGTATGAGAGTGAGGGAGGAGAGAGTGGTTGTTGTGTGGTTTGGTTATAATTGGTGTAGTGTGGTGTGGGTGTGGTACGGTTTTTGGTTGTGGTAGTTTTGGTTGGTTGGTTTGGTTTGTTGTTGTGGTTTGGTGTGGTGTGTTTGCGTTTGTGTGTGTTGATGTTGTGGTTGTGGTTTTGTTTTGTGGTGGTGGTGTGGTCGTGGTTGCGTGTGGGTGGGCGGATGGTGTCGGTTTGGTGTTGTGCGTGTGGGTGGTTTGGTTTGTTTGTTTGGTTGTGGTGGTGGAGGGTGGTTTTGGTGAGGTGTAGTGTGGGTTTGGTGCTGGGAGGGGAGTTGTGGGTTGCGCGTGGTGGCGTGGTGGGGCTGTGGTGTGGTGTTGTGTTGTGGGTTGCCGTGGTGGTGGTGGGTGTGGGTGGTGTGTGGGGTGTGTTGGTTGTGTGGTGTGGTGTGTGGGTGGTGTGGTGTGGGATGTGTGTGGTTGTGGTGTGGTGTGGTTGGGGTGTGGTTGTGGTGTGGTTGTGAGTGAGTTGGAATAATGGCTAAGGAGTGGAGGTTACTGCATCATCAACTGAAGGTCAAGCGTAAGCTGTTTGAGAATTTGGATGTACAGTGTGGGCTGTGTGTGTGGGTGTGTGTGTGTGTGTGGGTGTGTGTGTGTGGGTGTGTGTGTGTGAGTGAAATTGGGTGGGGGGTGCTGGGTGGTGGGAGTGGTGTGTGTGTATGTGTGGGGGGTTTGGGGGGTCGGGGTGTGTGTGTGGGGGGGGGGAGAGGGAGTGGGTGTGGGTCTCAACATTCATTAACCATTCCACTATCCTCAAGATCTAGCCTTACATCGAACACCACACACATTAGGAGGCAGGAAGTATTTGTGGTGTGTGTGTGTGTTGTGGTGGTGGTATGTGGTGGTGGTGGTGTGGGTGTGTGGGTTTGTGTGGGGGGGGGGTGGGGTGGGGTGAGGGGGGGGGCAGCACCAACATCAAAGAGGCGCACAGTGAGTGGATCATGGCGGCTTCTGAGTGGTTTGGCAGTGTACAGGTGTTGTGGATGTGAGTTGTGGGTGACTGTGAAGGAAGTGGTGTGGGTGTGTGTGTGTGTAAGGTTTGGGTGGGGGGGTGGGTGGGTGTGGTGTGGGTGTGGTGGGGGGTGGGGGGTGGGTGGGCAGGGGGGGTGGGGGGGCAGCAACACCTCAAGAGGCGCACAAGTGAGTCGGATGGTGGCGGCCTGAGTGGGAGGGCCACAGGGATTACGCAGCTGAAGGTGTGGGTGCGTTGAGGAATCGGCGTCGTACAGTGTGGGCTGTGAGGCGTGATGGGGTGTGTTGAGTGTGAGCAATAGGGTGTGGGGTGGTTTTGTGGGGGGGGGGGGGGGGAGGGGGGAGAAGTGTTGTGTGACGTGCAGGTGTGTGTGCGGGGGGGGGAGGGGTGGGGGGGGGGAGGGGGGAGGGGGGAGATAGAGTGTGTGTGGGGGAGGGGGCGAGGGGGGGGGGAGAGTGTGTGTGAGGTTGTGTGGTCTCGCAATCCCCTCACCCTCCAAGCCTCTCCTTCCCCTCCACCACCACACCCATAAGGAGGCAAGGAAGTTGTGTGGTCATGGTGTGTGGTGTGGTGGTGGTGTGTGTTGTGGTGTGGAGTGTGATGTGTGTTGTGTGCGTGTGGGGGGGGAGTGTTGTATGGTGGTGGTGGTGGGGCGCGTTGAGTTGGGTTGGTGGTGGTGGTCGTGGGGGGGGGGAGTGTGTGCGTGTGTGTGTTGTCTCGCCATCCTCCCATCCCTCCCCTCCAGCCCCTTCAGCCCCTCCCACCAGCACACACATCAAGAGGCACGGAAGTGTGTGTGTGTGTGGTGGTGTCTAGGTGGGGTGGTGTGGTGTGAGGGTGAGGGTGCTTGTTGGGGGGGGGGGGGGGGGGGGGGGGGGGGGGCAAGCACACACCTCAAGAGGCGCACAGTGAGTCGGATGGTGGCTGCTGAGTTGGAGGCCACAGGATCACGCAGCTGAAGCTCATGCGTGCCATTTGAGCAATCGGCGTCGTACAGGGGTGTGGCGGTGGGAGAGGACGCAGTGGCTGCGTTGTTGTTGTTGTTGTTGATGTTGTTGTCGTTGTCGTTGTTGTTGTTGTTGTTGTTGTTGTTGTTGTTCAACAGGTTGCGCATGGCCCTGCTCTCCAGCTTGGCGACTGAGGGTTTGGTGAGGGATAAGGCGGAGCGCAAAGGGTGGCTTGAGCTGTGCAGGTGGGCCAGCGGTGAATCAGGGAACCAGGGGTTAGGTCAGCCTGGGGCGGGGGGGTGGGGTGGGGGGGGAGGGAAGAAAGTGTGTGGGGGGGTGGGTGGGGGGGGGGTGGGAGTGGAGGTGGGGAGGGGAGGGTTGGGTGGTGTGGGGGGTGGGGTGGGGTGGGGGGGCTAGGTGTGGAGTGGAGTGGGGCGGGGAAGGGGGAGGGGGGAGTGGGGGAGGGAGGGGAGGAGTGGAGTGGTGGTGTGTGGTGTGGGGATGGAAGGAGGAGGAGAGTGGGTGAAGGGTGGGTGGATTGGGATTGGAATGCGATGAGTGGAGAGGGCGCAGTGGAGTGGAGGGAGTGGATGGAGTAGTGAGTGGAGTGGAGTGGAATGGAGTGGAGTGGAGTGGGGTGGGGTGGATATTTAATCAAACAAATTTAAACATTGCCGTGATATGTACCATACTCCGCATGCGGTACACTTGTACATCGCATCGCAAGTTACCTCGGTACAAGCGTACAGCACACATGTGTGAATCATTTATTTCTGATGATGCATACATTTATTTTTAGTATTAATACATGTAGATATCAGAAGCCCATTTCTGAAATCCTCGAATTCTAATTGGAATCATAAGTATGATATTGACAACAACTGGGGTCGACTGTGGAATCGTAAACTTGCATATCGGTGGAAACTTCCTTATATTAACAATACCCACCCGCCCACAAACCCTCTATGCCCCATATGCCGCATCTGTAAGTATGATATGACAACAACTGAGGGCAGCAGCTTTTTCCCCCATACCAGTAGAGTTTGTACTGGGCCCCTGTTTGGCCTCACATCGCATTCTGTGAGATAAATGTAAATCGATGGTCATGCATAATTAATTATGTTGATGCATACATTTATTTCTGTTGATGCATACATTTATTTCTGTTGATGCATACATTTATTTCTGTTGATGCATACATTTAATTATGTTGATGCATACATTTATTTCTGTTGATGCATACATTTATTTTTAGTATTAATCCATTTAGATATCAGAAGCCCATTTCTGAAATCCTCGAATTCTAATTGGAATCATAAGTATGATGTTGACAACAACCTTAGGCAGCGAGCTTTTTCCCCCACTACCAGTAGCGTTTGCTACCTGGGACCCTGTTTTGGCCTCACCATCTGTATTTCTGTTGATGCATACATTTAATTATGTTGATTTGCATACATGTTATGTGATGCATCATTAATTTGTTGCTTCTCGCCATTCCTACATTTAATTCCTGTTCGAGGCAGACAATTTCATTTGTTGTTATGTTTTTAACCCACCGACCTTTATTCTTTGTCGTGATTTGCCACTTACATTGTATGTTCCCTCGGTGTCCTGCATACAGTTATGGTCTGTTTTATGATTATATTTATGTTCG
>JACBWV010000626.1:2167789-2257789 GCA_013435795.1 Chlamydomonas sp. ICE-L
CCACCCAACAAACCCCACCCACTCCACCCCACCCCACTCCCCACTACCCCTACCCCACCACACTCCACCCTACCAGGTAGAGGGGCAGGAATGATTGTGCATTAGACCGGAACCCACACCAAACACACATCACACACACACCCAAACAAACAAATCCCCAAATCCAAACTCCCCCACCCACCCCACCCCACTCCACCCCACCCCACCCCAATCCACTCCACTCCACCCCACCCCAATTGTACCCTACCCCACCCACTCCACACTACCAGGTAGAAGGGGGCAGACTGATTCGTGAATAGACGGAACCCACACAACACAACACACCACACAACATACACCAACAAACAAATCCCAATCCCCCCAAACTCCCCCACCCCATCCCACCCAACCCCATCCCACCCACCCGACCCACACACAACCCACCCCCACTCCACCCCACCCACCCCCACTCCATCCACCCTAACCCCCCACCCCACGCCACCCTACCGGTACAGGGTCAGGACTGTTGCGTGCATTAGCCGGAACCCACACAACAACACACACACACACAATTCCACCCCAACAACAAATCCCCAAATCCAAACCCCCCCCCCCACCCCACCCCCCTCCACCCCACCCCACCCACTCCACTCCACTCCATCCACCCACCCAATGTACCCTACCCCACCCCACTCCACCCTAACCGGGTACAGGGGCAGGACTGTTCGTGCATTAGCACGGAACCCACGACAAACACACACCAACACACACACATACAACCCCAACAAACAAATCCCCAATCCAAACTCCCCCACCCCATCCCAACCCACCCCATCCCACCCCACCCGATCCCACCCCACCCCACCCCACTAACCACCCCGACCCCCACCCCACTCCACCCCACCCCACCACCCCACCCCGCCCCACCCCACCCCACCCCACCAACCCCACCCCAACCCCACCACCCCACTCACCACCCCACCCCAACCACGCCCAACCCCACCCCAACCACCCACCCCCAACCAGCACCCACACGCAACCCCCACCCCCCCCCACTTCACCCTACCCCCCCACCCCACCCCACTCCAACCCAACCCCAACCAACCCCACCCTTCCAGGTAGCAGGGGCAGGGCTGAGTCGTGCATCAGCCGGAGCCAAGGCATACCTGAAGCTTGAAGCTCGAGATGAAAACAACTGCCCTCGCTTATGTGGGGGGGATGACTTCTACGTACATCTCACAGCCGCTAATTTGAGGGGTCCGGTACTGCCTGGGGGAGAGACCTCCAAGCAGGCTTTGGTGAGGAACAGTCCTGGGGGGGTAATGCGTGTGATCATGACATGTACCGTGTGTGTGTGATCACATAGTGTACCGTGTAATCATGACATGTACCGTGTGTGTGATAGTGGTGTGTACCGTGTTGTGTGTGATCATGGTGTGTACCGTGTGTGTGTGATCATGGTGTGTACCGTGTAATCATGACATGTACCGTGTGTGTGATAGTGGTGTGTACAGTGTGTGTGTGTGATCATAGTGTGTACCGTGTGTGTGTGATCATGGTGTGTACCGTGTGTGTGTGATCATGGTGTGTACCGTGTAATCATGACATGTACCGTGTGTGTGATAGTGGTGTGTACAGTGTGTGTGTGTGATCATAGTGTGTACCGTGTGTGTGTGATCATGGTGTGTACCGTGTGTGTGTGATCATAGTGTGTACTGTGTGTGTGTGATCATGGTGTGTACCGTGTGTGTGTGATCATGGTGTGTACCGTGTGTGTGTGATCATAGTGTGTACCGTGTGTGTGTGCTCATGGTGTGTACGTTGTGTGTGTGATCATAGTGTGTACCGTGTGTGTTGATCATGGTGGTGTACGTGTGTGTGTGATCAAGTGTGTACGTGGTGTGTGATCATGGTGTGTACCGTGTGTGTGTGATCAATGTGGTGTTTACACGTGTGTGTGCTCAGGTGTGTTACCGGGTGTGGTGTGGTAATGGTTGTACCCGTGTGTGGGTGTGATCAGGTTGTACCGTGTGTTGTGATCATGGTGGTGGTACGTGTAATCATACATGTACCGTTGTTTGTGATAGTGGTGTGTTACCGGGTGTTTGTGGATCAGAGTGTGTACCGTGTGTGTGTGATCATGGGTGTTACCGTGGTGTGTGGCTCATGGTGGGTACCGGGTGTGTGATAGTGGGTTGACTGTGTGGTGTGGGTGTTATCATAGTGTGTAACCGTGTGTTGTGGCTCATGGTTTTTGCGTTTTGTGTGTATCATGGTGTGTACCGTGTTGTGTGATAGTGTTGTTTACCGTGATGTGTGTGTGATATGGTGTGTACCGTGTGTGTGGTGATCAGGGTGTGTACCACCTGTGTGTATAGTGGTGTGTACCGGGTGTTGGTGTGTGATCATGGGTGTGTACCAGTGTGTGTGTGTGCCATGGTGTGTGGCCGTGTGTGTGTTGTGATTCATGGTGTGTACCGTGTGTGTGTGTAGAATCATTGTGTGTACCGTGTGTGTGTAGTTGTTTGTCCTGGTGTGTGTTTTGTGATCATTGTTTGGAACCGTGTTTTTGTGTGCTCATGGTGTGTAACTGTGTGTGTGTGCGCATGGTGTGGTACCGGTGTGTGTGTGATCATGGTGTGACCGTGTTGAGTGTGTGGATCATGGTGTGTGCCTGGGTGTGTGTTGAGCATGGTGGTGTACCGTGTGGTGTTATGGGTGGCGTTACCGTGTGTGAGTGTGATCATGGTGTTTACCGTGTGTGTGTGGGATCATTGTGTGTACCGTGTGGGGTGAATAGTGGTTTTGTTACGTGTGTGTGTTGGGGTGGCTCCATGTGTTTACCGTGGTTTGTGGGCCTCATGGTGGTACCGTGGGTGTGTGAATCATGGTGTGTACCGTGTGTGGTGAAATAGTGGTGTGTACCGGTTGTGTGATCATGGTGTGTAAAAACCGTGTGTGTGTGATGATGGTTTACCGTGTGTGTGTGTGATAGTGGTGTGTACCGTGTGTGTGTGTGATCATGGTGTGTACCGTGTGTGTGTGTTGTTTGATCATGGTTGTCCCGTTTGTGTGTTTTTTATCATTTTGTTTACCTGGTGTGGTGTTGTTATCATTGGGGTTTGTCCCGTTTGTGTGTTTTCATCATTTGTTTTTACCTTTTTTGTTTTATCATTTGTTTACCGTGTTTGTGTCTCCTTTTCTCATGGTGGTATACCCGTGTGTGTGTGTGATCATGGTGTGTACCGTGTGTGTGTGTGATCATGGTGTATACCGTGTGTGTGTGTGATCATGGTGTATACCGTGTTTTGTGTGGATCCATGGATGTGAACTTGTTTGTGTGTGTGTGATATCATGGTGTGACCCGTGTGTGGGTGTTAGCATGGTGTTTAACCGTGTGTGTGGTTGTGATCCAGGTGTATCCGTGTGTGTGTGTGATCTAGGGGTATACCGTGTGTGTGTGTGATCATGGTGTATACCGTGTTTGTGTGTGATCATGGTGTTACCGTGTGTGTTGTGATCATGGTGTATCCGTGTTGGGTGTGTGATTCATGGTGTATACCGTGTTTTTTGCTCATGGGTTGTATACTTTGTGTGTGTGTGTGATCATGGTGTATACCGTGTGTGTGTGTGATCATGGTGTATACCGTGTGTGTGTGTGATCATGGTGTATACCGTGTGGTGTGTGATCATGGTGTATACCGTGTGTGTGTGTGATCATGGTGTATACCGTGTGTGTGTGTGATCATGGGTATACCCTTTGTGTTAGTGATCATGGTTTATACCGTGTGGGTGTTTATCATGGTGTAGACCGTGTGTGTGTGGATCTGGTGTATACCGTGTTGTGTGTGATCAGGGTGTATACCGTGTGTGTGGTGTATCATGGTGTATACCGGTGGGTTGTGATCAGGTGTTACGGTGTTGTGTGTGATCATGTGTATACCGTGTGTGGTGTGATCATGGTGTATACCGTGTGTGTGTGATCATGGTGTATACCGTGTGTGTGTGTGATCATGGTGTATACCGTGTTGTGTGTGTGATCATGTGTATACCGTGTGATGTGTGTGATCATCGGTGTATACCGTGTGTGTGGGATTCATGGTGTGTACTTGGTGTGTGTTCATATATATATATTATATATATATATATATATATTATATATATATATATATAAACCTCTGAACTGAAATTCTTTAATGCGGCAGGCTCACAAGGATGATTCAGGGCTTTGCTACAAAGGGGAGGTTCATGACCTAGAGGATGGGCGGTACAATGTGCAGTACGAGGCCCCAGCCAAGATGGGCCTGTATGAGCTTCACATCACTGTGGGTGAGTGGGAGTGAGACTGGGTGAGACTGAGTGACCCACATCGATTATATTCCTGGATCTGTCTAGCCCCATCATTTGGCTTCACAACACTTCTGCTGAGTGACACCGAGTGAGACTGAGTGACCCACATCGATTATATTCCTGGATCTGTCTAGCCCCATCATTTGGCTTCACAACACTTCTGCTGAGTGACACCGAGTGAGACTGAGTGACCCACAGCGATTATATTCCTTGATCTGTCCTAGCCCCAGCATTGGCTTCACAACACTCTGCTTAGGACCCTAGTGAGACTGCACAACCATATCGACTGAAATACTCTGTCTGCCCCATCATTGGCTTCACAACACTTCTCTGCGGAGTGACACCGATGAGACTGAATGCACAACCTATACGATTATATACCTGTCTAGCCATCATTTGGCTTACAACCGTCTGCTGATGACACCGGTGAGACGGAACAACCCTATATATCGATTATATACCTGTCGAGAGCCCCCATCATTTGGCTTAACAACACCTTCTGCTGATGACAAAACCGGAGTGAGACGGAACAACTATACGATTATATACTCTGTCTAGCCCCATCATTGTTGGCTTCACAACCACCTTCTTGCTGAAGTGACACCGAGTGAGACTGAACAACCTAATTCGATTATATACTCTTCGAGCCCATCCTTTGGCTTCACAACACTTCTGTGAGTGACAAACCGATGAGACTGAACAACCTAAAATTCGTTATATACTCTGTCGAGGCCCCATCATTTGTGGCTTCAACAGCTTCTGCTATGACCAACAAACCCCGAGTGAGACTCAATACCTAATTCGATATATACTCTGTCGAAGCCCCATCATTTGGCTTCACAAACACTTCTGCTGAGTGGAACAACCGAGTGAGACTCAATACTAATTCGATTATATCTCTGCTAGCCCCATCATTTGGCTTCACAATCACTTCTCTGAGTGACAACCGATGAGACTCCAATACCTAATTCGATTATATACTCTTTCCTAGCCCCATATTGGCTTCACAACACTTCTGCTGATGACACCGATGAGACTCAATAACCTAAGCATATATACTCTGTCTAGCCCCCATCATTTGGGGGCTTCACACAACACTTCTGCTGATTGACTCAACCGAGTGAGACTCAATAACCCTAATTCATTATATACTCCTGTCGAGCCCTCATCCTTTGGCTCACAACACTCGGCTGAGTGACCCCGAGTGAGACTGAACAAACGCTATATCGATTATATCCGGTCTAGCCCCATCATTTGGCTTCATCACATAACACTTTCTGCTGAGTGACAACCCTAGTGAGACTGACAAACCCTATATCGATTAATACTCTGTCTAGAGGCCCCATCATTGCTTAACACACTTCTGCTGAGTGACACCACCCCCCCGCGTTAGACTGGAACACCTATATCGATTATATACTCTGTCTAAGCCCATCATTTGGGCTGCAAACATTCTGGCTGAGTGACACCCGAGTTGAGACGAACAACCTAATTCGATTATATACCTGTTCTATCTAAGCCCCATCATTTGGCTTCACACACTTCTGCTGAGTGACACACGATTGAAGACTGACAACCTAATTCCGATTATATACTCTGTCTACCCCATCATTTGGCTCACAACACTTCTGCTGAGTGACAACCGAGTGAACTCAATACCCTAATTTTCATTATATACTCTGTCTAGCCCCATCATTTGGCTTCACAACACTTCTGCTGAGTGACACCGAGTGAGACTCAATAACCTAATTCGATTATATACTCTGTCTAGCCCCATCATTTGGCTTCACAACACTTCTGCTGAGTGACACCGAGTGAGACTGAACAACCTATATCGATTATATACTCTGTCTAGCCCCATCATTTGGCTTAACAACACTTCTGCTGAGTGACACCGAGTGAGACTGAACAACCTATATCGATTATATACTCTGTCTAGCCCCATCATTTGGCTTCACAACACTTCTGCTGAGTGACACCGAGTGAGACTGAACAACCTATATCGATTATATACTCTGTCTAGCCCCATCATTTGGCTTCACAACACTTCTGCTGAGTGACACCGAGTGAGACTGAACAACCTAATTCGATTATATACTCTGTCTAGCCCCATCATTTGGCTTCACAACACTTCTGCTGAGTGACACCGAGTGAGACTGAACAACCTAATTCGATTATATACTCTGCTCTACCATCATTTGGCTTCACAACACGTCTGTGCTGATGCCACCGAGTGAGACTCAATTTACCTATTCTATTATATACTCTTCTAGTCTAGCCCCATCATTTGGGCTTCACAAACACTGCGGCTGAGTGACAACCTAGTGGACTCAATAACCTAATTAATCTATTAATACTCTGTCTAGCCCCATCATTTGTTCACAACACATGCTGCTGAGTGACACCGAGTGAGACGCAATAAACCTATTCGATTATGACTCTGTCTAGCCCGCATCATTTGGCTTCAACAACACTTCTGCTTAGTACAGTGAGGACTCAATAACCTCATTCGATTATATACTCGTCTAGCCCCATCATTGGCTTACACACTCCTTGAGTGACACCGAGTGAAGACTCATAACCTAAATTCGATTATATACCTGTCTAGCCCATCATTTGGCTCACACACTTCTGCTGAGTGACACCGAGTGAGACTCAATAACCTAATTCGATTATATACTCTGTCTAGCCCCATCATTTGGCTTCACAACACTTCTGCTGAGTGACACCGAGTGAGACTCAATAACCTAATTCGATTATATACTCTGTCTAGCCCCATCATTTGGCTTCACAACACTTCTGCTGAGTGACACCGAGTGAGAGTCAATAACCTAATTCGATTATATAACTCGTCTAGCCCATCCTTTGGCTTCACAACACTTCTGCGGAGTGACCCGAGTGAACTCAATAACCTAATTCCGATTTATATACGCTGTCTAGTCCGCATCATTTGGCTTCACAACACTTTCTGCTGTGATCACCACCGAGTGAGACTCAATAACCTAATTCGATTATATACTCTGTCTAGCCCCATCATTTGGCTTCACAACACTTCTGCTGAGTGACACCGAGTGAGACTCAATAACCTAATTCGATTATATACTCTGTCTAGCCCCATCATTTGGCTTCACAACACTTCTGCTGAGTGACACCGAGTGAGACTCAATAACCTAATTCGATTATATACTCTGTCTAGCCCCATCATTTGGCTCACAACACTTTTGCTGAGTGACAACCGAGTGAGACTCCAATAACCTACTGCGAGATATTACTCTGTCTACCCCCATCATTTGGCTTCACAACACTTCTGCTGTGACACCGAGTAGACCAAATCACCTAAATTCGATTAGATACTCTGTCGAGCCCCATCAGTTGGCTCACAACACTTCTGCTGAGTGACACCCGATGAGACTCAATAACCTAATGCTATTTATATACTCTGTCTAGCCCTCATTTGCTCATCCCACCCGTCTGGGTCTGAGTGACAAACCGAGGGAGACTCAATAACCTATTTTTTTTCGATAATATGTATACTTTGTCAGTTTTTCCATTAATTTTACTTAACGGCACGTCTTTCTGGTTTGGTGACGCCATGATCTATGAATTTCTGCGTCTAGCTCCATGAATTTCATTTCATTCTTACATCAACTGCCGGGGAGAGAACTGGGGTTGGACTGAGTGACCCACATCGATTATTTTCCTGGCTCTGTCTAGTTCTATCATTTAGCTTAACATTACTTCTCTTGAGTGGCCCACACCGTTATATGTCTGGATCTACCTAGCTCCATCATTTCATTCATTTTGATTCCCATCACTCTTTGTGAGTAACCCCCATCGCTTCGATTTCTGGATCTGTCTAACTCCATCGTTTAGCTGCACATAACTGCTGGGGAGTGGCCCACACCGTTATATGTCTGGATCTACCTAGCTCCATCATTTCATTCATTTTGATTCCCATCACTCTTTGTGAGTAACCCCCATCGATTAGATTTCTGGATCTGTCTAGCTCCATCGTTTCATTCATTTAGCTTAACATCGCTGCGGGTGAGAGAGACTGAGAGAGACTGAATGAGACTGAACAACCAACATCGATGATATATATGGCTCTGTCTAGCCCCATCATTTTTCTAACCATCACTTTTGGTGAGTGACCCACATCCATTAGATTTCTGGATCTGTCTAACTCCATCGTTTAGCTGCACATAACTGCTGGTGAGTGAACCAGACTGATGATGTGTATTGCTCTGCCTAGCTCCATCATGTAGCTTCACATCGCTGCTGGTAATTGAGACTGAGCGACCCCCATTGATTAGATTCCTTGCTCAGTCTAGCTCCATCATTTCATTCATTTCGCGGCACACCACTTCTGTTGAGTGAGGCTGAGTGAGACTGAATGACCCCAATTGATTATATATATGGCTCTGTCTAGCCCCATCATTTTTCTAACCATCACTTTTGGTGGGTGACCCACATCGATTATATTTCTGGATCTGTCTAGCTCCATCATTTCATTCATTTAGCTTAACATCGCTGCGGGTGAGAGAGACTGAGAGAGACTGAGTGAGACTGAACAACCAACATGGATTATATGTATGGCTCTGTCTTGTTCCATCATTTAGCTTACCATCACTTTTGGTGGGTGACCCACATTAATTATATTTCTGGATCTTTCTAGCTCCATCATTTCTTCGTTTGCTCACCCACTTGCGGGTAAGAGACTAGAGAGACTGAGTGGAGACTGAACACAACATGGATAGTATGGCTCTGTCTGTTCCAATCATTTTAGCTTACCACACTTTTTGGTGGGGACCCACAGTAATTAATATTTCAGAAAGGGATCTTTTCCGATCCATCATTTTAGATTCACCTCCTGGATAATATCGACCATAAAATTATCATCCCAGCTGAGATGATGATGTAATTATATTATAGAGTTAAATTATCACTATAGCACGAACTCAGGGCCCCCCCGTCGGTTAAACGATTGTTTGGGGTTCAGTTCATCATTGCTTTTTATTTGCAAGCTCTGACTCACGGTTGGGAAAGTCCCTTTAGCCTATTTGGCCTACCCCTGGACTATAACATACATACATCACTGGACCTGAGTGACCTACACTTACCTACTCAGCTTCAAATTTGTAATTCAAAATCGATAAAAAAAATCAACATATGTGACCCCTTCCAGGTCCAACCTCCCTCCCTGTTGCTGACTCACCCTACCTGGTAAGGGTGGTGGCAGGCCCACCAGTGGCTCAGGCCACCTCAGAAGATTGAAACAAATTCTAAAGGCACAGTTCTGACCAGAAAAGAATCTAAATCTGAGGTATACAACAAAACAATCTAGGAATTAGCAGAACGTGCTGTTCTCTAATTGTCATTCTTGTGTCAGTCTAAGGCGTATTTGATGTCCGCCCTCAGATTGTCCGGTCTTGGGCAAGAGCAGGACGGTACCGATTTGACACATTTTGGTGGTTAGAGCGGGTACTTCAAATGGCCATTTGGCCGGCGCTTTACGCACTTGAAAACAAAAAACGCGCTGTGGTAGTGCAAAAAAGCGCAAAACTTGCTTGCAGCGCCCACAAGGGGTTCCCAAAAAACTGCGTTGAGAGCGCGAGGGGGTCAAAAGCGCGACTCAAAAGCGCAAAAGCGGGCGCTTTGAATTACCCTGGCTTAGAGATCATCTCTAAGGGTGTGAATGATGGTCTGTCCTCCTTGCCTCGGTTGAACCTCAGCAAGGGGGGTGTGCGTGGCGAATAGCATTTGCTTCATGATGCGAGTGTCAGGTCGCCTGGCTATGTGTCCTAGGGACCTCAGTCTATTTTCTCTAATGATGCTGGGAATGTCCCTGTGGTTGCATCTTTGTCTACCGTAATGTCCTCATTTCTAACTCCATCTGCTCTGCTAATGTTCAACGACATGCGTAGACACTCATGAAGTGCCACGTCGAGTCGTTGAATCAGGGGTTCTGAGAGAGCAGATGTCTCGCTCCAATACAGGAGGGTGTATAGTATGATAGATTTGAACACCAGATTCTTGTTTTTCCTGGTTATGCTGTGGTTTTTCCATAGCCTAACCAGAGAAGCGCAAGCCTCCCTTGTCCTAGCGATCCTGCGTTTGACCTCCTCTTGTAGGTCCCCATCTGGTGTGAATAGATTACCTAGGTACATGAATGAGGCAACAAAATCAACGCTGCCCATTCAGTGCTATGGGAGTGGGAGTGGGGTGAGAGGGGGAGCTAGACAGAGGGTGGAAGTGCATAGCTTTTGTCTTTTTGTAGTTGATGGACATACCCCAAGTTCCTGAGGTGGTCTCAAGACTCTTTAAGAGGGAGGTGAGGCCATCTTTGGAGTAAGACAAGAGGAATAGGTCATTAGCATACAGGAGGAAGGTGATGCAATGGGTCATAGCTTGGGGGTGGGATCTAGGGTTGGCTGGAGTGTTGAGCAGTCCATTCATGTCAGGCTATTAGGAATTCAAGCTGGACATCCTCTAGTGAGAAACTACTTCTAACCAGGTGATCCATGAACAGGTTGAAGAGGAGGGGGGAGAGGGCGCATCCTTGCCTCACTCCTGTTTTCATCTCAAACTTTATGGATCTGTAACCCTGGACAAGGACCTCTCCTGAGCATCCATTGTACATCTCTTTAACTTA
Source organism: Chlamydomonas sp. ICE-L (assembly GCA_013435795.1). Classification (NCBI taxonomy): domain Eukaryota; kingdom Viridiplantae; phylum Chlorophyta; class Chlorophyceae; order Chlamydomonadales; family Chlamydomonadaceae; genus Chlamydomonas; species Chlamydomonas sp. ICE-L. The sequence goes on from JACBWV010000626.1 coordinate 2,178,771, forward strand.
GCTAACTAGGTGGGGATCTACCCCTCTGGCAGCCATCAGCGTCCACATTGCCTCCCTGTTGACGCTGTCGAAAGCATTGCGGTAGTCCATAAAAGCTGCAAAGACCGGGGCCCGCCCTGCCTTGGATAGTTCACAGATGCGCCTCATGGTGAAGAGCTGGTCAGCGCAGCCCCTACTTGCTCGAAACCCACATTGCGCCTTGTGCAAAGTTGGCTCGATGGTGGGCTTGAGTCTGTCGATTAGCACATTCGTGTAGACCTTGCTACATACCGACTGCAAGCTGATACCTCTGTAGTTCTCTGGCAGTAGCTTGTCTTCCTTCCCCTTGTAGGTATACGTCAGAGTGGCTTCCTTCCATGACTGGGGGCAGCGGACTGATGCCCATGTCACTGATTTGACCCTGTGTAGCCGTGAGGCGACTGCGTGGCCACCCAGCATCAGCATCTGCGCAGTGACTGCACAGTTTCCTGGTGCTGTGTTCTTCAGCTTTTGAATAGCCTTCATCACCTGCTCTATTGTCGGCACGCTGGCGCCTGAGGGCGGGGGGATAGCTCCTGGTGCAGAGGGCTGGGGCGCTTGGGCCTGCTCCTCTTCCTCTCTCCTGTGAGCTGCCTCTAGAATGCGGGTCCTCTGTCTGGTCTGGGGGGTAGGGCTTGACTCATGGGGGATGTCTGATTGAGGTGGCGGGAGGGGGGGGGGGGGGGGGGGGGGGGGGGGGGTCTGACGCCCGCCAGGGTCTCTTGGGCGACGGTGGACTCCACATTCAGCGTGCGCTCGCTGTGGGTGGCTACGACATTCGCTATTGTTTGAGGGTCTGATGTTGGGTGACCTGTGGGTGACTTAATGGAGGCGATGGGTGCAGCCCGGGTGCGTCCTGTGAGAACTTTGATCTTGTTGAACACCACCCTGGTGTGTCGGTCTTCATACGCCTCTTGTAAGCAGCGAGCTTCTGACTCCTGGAAGGCTGCGAGGTCTGCCGTGGCTGACCGTCGAAACTCTCTGTTTGCAGCTCTGAAGGCAGCGTCCGCCTCCTCCATGGCTGCCTGGGTGGTGTCTGACGGTGATCCCTGGTACTTCCATCTAGCCTCTTTGGCTACGAGGAGGGTGTCAGCTTTGGCAATGGAGAGGTCCACTGTCGCGGTGGTGATGTGGCGTTGTGTGGGGGCTCGTGTTGGTCGTGGTAATGCTTGGGCCGCTGCTCTCATGAACTCTGAGTGGAAGGTAGTCCACTCCGTCTCGACATCCTCGGGTGGCTGGGGGGTAGTGGGTGTTGTGTTCCCTAGCAGTTGGGATATCTCTCAGAGGTAGTATGCCTGTGCCTCCGTTTTGCCGGTTGCATCCCTGGGGCCGGGGGCTGAGAGTACGTGAGCCAGCAGGTTACTGCCGGGGGGGCGTCTGCTGGACAGGCGGAGGCGTATATCGCAGACCACAAGGCGATGGTCCGTGCTGTGAGAGATTGCATGAGGTAGGACCCTGGTGTCCATGACTGAGGTACGGAAGCGTTGACTAATGAGGACTAGGTCAACTGCGGTCCTCGTCCGCCCGGTGTTTGAGTACCATGTAGCAGACTGTGAGGGTGTATGGGGGAACATGGAGTTTGCCACAAATAGTTTGTGCTCGCTGCAGAGCTGGAGGCATCGTCTTCCATTGTCGTTGGTGCTTACATTACATTACATTACATGTTAAAGTCTACTTGACACCGCGAGGGTGTATGAGACTCTGTGCTTTAAACAAAAAGAAAAAGCACCCACAAAGCGAAAAACCCCATTACATCAGGGGTGTGTCGAGGACAAACAAACCAAACTCCCAACCACCGTTTTGGTGGCGTAGGTATTAAACCCCTTAGAGCAGGACCCAGATCTCAACCACTTACAGTGGCGGAGGTAAGAAGCTAACAAATGAGAAGTCTCAAGAAGAAAAAAAAGGGATAATAAATTACGGTGCCACTAAGCAGTCCAGGGCTTCCTGTCTTGCTCTTCTACAAGTAGAAAGATAGTCGGCTAGGTTGCTCCAAAAAGACTTAGTGCCATTTCCATTCATAAAGGTGCTGAATGTGGAATCGCAGAATTCCACATTCCATACGGTTAAGTCGGTATCCTCATGGACATGCCTATAAATATCTGTAAACAGATTCTGGTAGCGGAGGCGAATATCATTATAAAAAGGGCACTCAAACATATGCATTTCATCCTCAGGTTTTTGGAACCCACACATTTGACAGTGTCTCATTGAGCGAGGGATGTGTGCTCTATCCACCACCCTCATTCTTTCTGTGTTCAGCCAATGGGAACCCATTCTAAACTGTGCTATAGAACGAATCTGATCCTGCTTATGTAAGGCGGATGTAAAGGGAATCAAGCCATTCTCATCATTGCTGTTGGCTGCGAACCATTTTTGGTATCGGAGGCGTTTAAAGCCAACCCTTCTCTCATCAGGGATGTCTCTAACTGCATTGGTGTCACTTGGGTACTTAAACCTCCATGACTCAAAAACTTCAGACATAATACCTTCGACATCGACAGCCTCCAAAATGTTGATGTTTTTACTGGATCCTAGCTTGTGGAGAGCACAACGCAAGTCATGAACCCAGCCAGTGTTGGAGTCAAAAGATTCCTCAAGAGCCATTCTAATGAGATCCTCAGGTTCTTTATGTATGGTCTTGTTCCAGAAGCGCAAAGCTTGTTTAAGCCAAGCAAAACACAACGGGGTTCTACCCAGCTCTTCCATGATAATATTAGATGTAGTAGATTGGCAAACACCCAACATTTGTTTAAGTATACCTCTATGCCATTTCTCACAAGCATGGTCATTTGAGATAAGTGTGTTGTTCAGAATAGAAGGAGCCCACACCTCACAGCCAAAATTCAGGATAGGTTGTACAAGAGAATCAAACAGGTGGGTGAGAATATCAATATTGTATATCTCCATAGTATGGCATCGCCTACGAAGCATGTGGTGTGCCTTTTGGGCCTTAGTGAGCATCCTAGAAAAAGCAGCTTTTGCACGATTGCTTGAGTCACCATCCACAAAGAGGGATCCCAAGTAGATAAAAGATAACTTTGTAGAAAGTTGTGCTCCATCATAGACAAATTTGTAATCAGGATCCATGCGGGCCTCATCACAGAATTGTTTGTTGAAAACGACAATCTCAGTTTTCTTTATATTCACAGCCATCTTAGTAGCCTCGCAGAAATCTCTCAGGCAGTCAAGCATCGCTTGCATATCTGCCGGGGATTCTGCCATTATAGCTAGGTCATCAGCATAAAGTAACAGGCTGAGGAAGGGGAACGGGTCTTGAGGTCTTGCCTGGCGTCTGCGTCCCCGTGGCGTTGGCTGAGGGTCTTGGGCGGGGGGGCTGTTGAAGATGGTGGCCAGGAAAGCTTGGGCGTGGAATCTTGAGGTGGCGAGGTCAGATGCTGCTGTAGTATCTAGGGCAGAGCCGCTGCCCACTGGGAACAGAGCATCCATGGCTGGCGGGGTGGGGTATTCACCGGGCTCGTATGCTGCCCCAATGGGGGGAAGGGCTGACGTTGCCTTCGGGAATGTGCCATATCTGCCTACCACTTGTGGCCATGTTGTTCCCCACTTGTGCGTTGAGGTCCCCTAAGATGAAGACACAGTGGCTCGTGAGGATGGCTCGGAGGATGGCTGTGAGTTGCAGGCAGAAGGCTTTCTTGTCTCGTGGGTGTGCTGCTTCATTAGGTGCATATGCCACGACCAGTGTGACTTTGACTAGGCCGTTGAAGGACATGTGTATGAGGTAGTCGCTGACGGCTGTGGGTGGTCCCATCGCGTGTTTCTGCAGCCTTGGCTGGATCATGAGGCCTACTCCTCGCACATGGTGGGCCGGGTGCCCTGACCAGTGGTATGACCACCCCTGGGCTCCGATTAGGGGGCGTGAGCCTGAGCCCGTCTCTCTTACCTCCTGGAGGCCGCAGTGTACTCCTGCCCTCTCAAGGTCCAGGCTTAGGAGTTCTGCGTCCTCTTGCTTCCACAAGGTGGTGGCGTTTAGTGTTGCCAGTCTGGTCCCGGTTTGTGGGTGGAGGGCCGAGGGTGTGTGGGGGGCGTTGGCGGGGGGTGAAGGGTGCGTGTGTTGTGGTGGTGGTGGTGGTGGTGGTGGGGATCAGGTTGGGGGTCTCTCTCTCTCTCTCTCTCTCTCTCTCTCTCTCTATATATATATATATATATATATATATATATATATATATATATATATATATATATATACATATATACATATATCCCTACCCTCCAGATAGTCTAGAATGACCGCAATTTGAGGACGGGCATGTCACTTTAGTAGGGAACGGAAATATGATATCATAAACTGGAGAGGCATGGTGTTCAGGGGACCCTCCAGTACACCGCAGCTGGGGAAAATCACCATGGCAGACATAGTAAGTGTCACCCTCCAGGCGGTAGGGGCTATATGATATCAAATCATATGATATCATATGATATTATATGATATCATATCTTGACCAAAGGCCTGTATGATATCATAATATATCATATGATGCCAGCAGTCTGACTAGGCTAAAGTCACCATTTATATACAATATAATATGATGCAATACGGGATACAATGCAATAAAATATCGTATGATATCGTACTCGCCTTTGGCCAACATCATATGATATGCCGGTCCGTACCCTTTAGATCAAGGGGATACCCCGGGGACTGTAACATGTATGGATTTTGTTACTGTCCAGGAGTAGGCCAAATAGGCTACAGAGACTTGCCTGAGCGTGACAGGAGGGCCTTTAAACTTAAAAACACTGATGAACTGAACCCCAAACAATTGTTCTACCGTCGGGGCCCTGAGTTCGTGCTACAGTAAAGATGTAATTGTGCGATTATAAACACATATGGTGAGGTAGGTCATCGTTGTCGCCGTCGATGTCATCAACCACCACCACCACCATCATTATAAACTCGTATGGTGTGGTAGGTCATCGTTATCGTCGTTGTTGTTGTTGTAAACCACCACCACCACAATGACCATCTACACCACCACCACCACTACCACCACCATCTACACGACCACTTCCACCATCTGCACCACCTCCACCACAACCACCATCTACACCACCACCTCCACCATCTACACCACCTCCACCACAACCACCTCCATCACCACCTCCACTACCACCACCATCTACGTCACCACCACCACCACTATCAACATCTACACCACCACCATCTATGCCACCACCACCACCACCACCTCCCCCCATCATCATCATCACCTTCACTTCCACCACCACCACCACCACCACCAGCATCATCATGGTGATGTAGGTCAAGCAAAGCGGTGGAAACAACGGGAGGAGGTTCTTGTGACTGTGCTGGAGGAGCTTAAAGGAAGTCTAAAGTTTTCCTACTCCTGGACTGCAACATACTCACATACATGCATGTGGTGATGTAGGCCAAGCAAAGCGGTGGAAGCAACGGGCAGGAGGTTGTTGTGACTGTGCTGGAGGATCTGAAAGGAAGTGCAAAGTTTAATTTCTATCCCCTCTTATTCTCCTTATTCCCTGTTATTTCTGAAAGGAAGTGTCAAGTATTCCTAACCCCTAACCCCTAACCTCTGACCCCCAACCCATAAACTCTACACACTAAACCCAACCCCAATGCATATGGTGATGTAGGCCAAGCTAAGCTTTGGAAGCAACGGGGAGGAGGTGCTCATTACCGTTCTAGAGGACATGAAAGGAAGTGTAAAGTTTTCATACCCCCTGGTATTACCCTTGAGTCCCTGGTATTTCTGAAAGGAATTGCCAAGTATTCCATAACTCTAAACCCTAAACTCTAAACCCTAAACCCTAAACCTTCTGCGCATGGTGTTGTAGGCCAAGCTAAGCGGTGGAAGCAACGGGGAGGAGGTGCTCATTACCATGCAAGAGGAGCTGGGAGGAAGTGTAAAGTATTCCTAACCCCTGTAATTCCCCTTATTCCCTGGTATTTCTGAAAGGAAGTGTCAAGTATTCCCAAACCCTATACCCTAAAACCCTGAAGCCCTAAACCATATGCATATGGTGATGTAGGCCAAGCTAAGCGGTGGAAGCAACGGGAGGGAGGTGCTCATGACAGTGCTGGAGGAGCTAGGAGGAAGTGTGAAGTATTCCTACCTTCTTCCAGAATCAGCGATTGGTAATTACCGTCTGGAGGTGATCTGCGAGGCACATGACGGTCGTGGAGAGAAACATGTACGAGGGAGTCCTTTCTCAGTGCAGGTACGATGATGGGTGTGGGTGGGTGTGGGGGTATGGGTGGGGGTGGGGTGGGTGTGTGTGTGTGGGGGGGGGGGGGGGTCTGTGGGTGGGTGGTGGGGGGGGGGTGGGTGGGCCTGGAGGTGATCTGCGAGGCACATGACCGTCGTGGAGAGAAACAAGTGTGAGGGAGTCCTTTCTCAGTGCAGGTACGGTGATGGGTGTGTGGGTGGGGGGGTGAAGAGTGTGTGTGTGTGGGGGGGGGGGAGTGTGTGTTTGTGTGTGTGCCTGTGTGTGGGTGTGTGTGTGTGGGTGGGTGGGTGAGTGTGCCTGGAGGTGATCTGCGAGGCACATGACCGTCGTGGAGAGAAACAAGTGCGAGGGAGTCCTTTCTCAGTGCAGGTACGATGATGGGTTGTGGGTGTGACGGGTGGGTGGGTGGGGGGAGTGAGTGGGGGTGAGGGGGGTGAGGGGGAGAGTGAAGTATATGATAGGGAGTGAGGGTGAGGGGGTGAGGGGGAGGGGGAGATTACCCACCTCACTCACCCCACTCACCCTCACCCTCACTCCCCCTACTCACCCTCACCCTTACCCAAATTAAATTATACGACCTAGTTGATTTGGGTATAAACTAGAAGGTCGAACAAAGACGTCACAAATTGTGCAACTGGGATTTGTTTTTCAAATCTGAAAGTGTTTTTTCTAGCTTTATGGTTTTATACCTCCTCTAGGGACAACGTTTTTATAGCCTTATAGCTTTTTAGGGCAATGTAGGCCGATAAGGGCAATTTATAACGATTATTAGGGCAATTTAGGACGATAATTTGGGCCAAAACGGGGTCAAAGTAGCGATCGCAATATATTTATACATTACAAATAATCTCTGGTGTGCGATTCAATTTGTCAACATGAGCAGACTACCAGGACATATGCTCCAGACTCCATGCAATTTGTTGTCGGTGCAAAGATTTATGCTCCAGGGGGGGGGGGGGGGGGGGGGGGGGGGGGGGCGGGCGGGGGCGGGTGGGGGGGGGGCATGGGGGGGCTAGGGGGATAATTTGGGCCAAAACGGGATCAAAAGTAGCAATCGCAATGTATAGCGGAAACCAGAATCCCTGGTGTGCCATTCAATTTGTCAACATGAGCAGACTACCAGGACATATGCTCCAGAATCCATGCAATTTGCCAACATGAGCAGACTACCAGGACATATGCTCCAGACTCCATGCAATTTGCCAACATGAGCAGACTACCAGGACATATGCTCCAGACTCCATGCAATTTGCCAACATGAGCAGACTACCAGGACATATGCTCCAGACTCCATGCAATTTGCCAACATGAGCAGACTACCAGGACATATGCTCCAGACTCCATGCAATTTGCCAACAAGAGCAGACTGCCGGGTACTATTTTCTGTCATCCTCAGGTCAAGTCAAGACATATGCTCAGCCCCATTTCAGTGATTATTTTTTCAAACCTGAAAGTGGGTTTTTTCTAGCTTTATGGTTTCAGGGCTCCTCCAGGGACAGTGTTTTGGTGCTTTCTGTAGCATTTTATAGCTTTTTGTAGCTTTTTGGGGCAAAAATAAAAAAACAACTTTTTTTTGCTTTTTTTATAGCGATATTTTCGCTAAAACGGGGTCAAATCTAGCGATCGCTATATATAGCGGAAATAAAAATCCCAGCTCCATTTGAAAGTCAGAGTGAAGACATAAATTCACCCATGGAAAATTGCACGCTGCGCCCACAGGGAGTTGAAAAAACTGTGCGAAATGCGCAGAGGGGCTTAAAAAGGCTTAAAAAGGCAGCACGGCACCGCGCTGCCGCGCGCGCTTAGTAGTACCCTAATGTTCAGCCCCGTATGAAAGTCAGAGTGAAGACATATATTCACCCTCATATAAAATTTGTTCCATGGCGCTCCTGAGTATGCAAAAAAAAAAAAAGATAACGCCTGGAGGGGCGTGGTGTTAAGGGGACCCTCCCGTACGCCGCAGCTGGGGAAAGTCACCATGGCAGACATAGTAAGTGACACCCTCCAGGCGGGAGGGACTCCTTCATGCGACGTGTGGCAAGAATGCTGGTACAGGAGGCACACAGGATGCTGGTACAGAATTGGTTTCATGGCACTCCTGAGTGTGCAGAAAGATGGAGGATCTCTGAGCGACCCCAAGGAGACCGAGATCCTAATCTGATCAACCGGTCACACATGCAGTTGTGTGATATTCTTTACTAGACTCTACACTCACTGGACCTCAACATGAGCTGACTGCCGGGTACTATTTTCTTTCGTCGGTGCAAAGACTTATGCTACCAGCAGGGGGGGACTTATGCTCCAGGGGGGGGGGGGGGGGGGGGGGGGGGGGATAATTTTGGGCCAAAACGGGATCAAAAGTAGCAATCGCAATATATAGAGAAAAAAATAATCCCTGGTGAGCATAGCTTTTTAGGGCAATTTAGGCCGGTAAGGGCAATTTAAAACGATTATTAGGAAGGCAATTTAGGACGATTAATGAAGGCAATTTAGGACGATAATTTGGGTCAAAACGGTGTCAAAGTAGCGATTGCAATATATTACAAATAATCCCTGGTGTGCAATTCAATTTGTCAACATGAGCTAACTACCAGGACATATGCTCCAGACTCAATGCAATTTGTCAACATGAGCCAACTACCAGGACATGTGCTCCAGGCTCAGGTGTTAAGCACCCCGAACACCTGTTTAACAACCTGAACACGGTGCAGGCAGCCGTAGGACGGGTCAGCAACAATATTTCTGCTTCTGTTTTTGGATTTGCTTGCAGCTCCTAGCAAGCCCCCCCCCACCCACCCACCCACCCACCTACACTCCCCCCCCCCCCCACACACACCCCCACACACAATCACACACACACGTGCAAGACACACACACACGTGTGCAAGACACACACACACACACACACACACACACACACACACAAACACACACACACCAAAACACACATACACTGTAGGGACCTCACTCGTACTCTCTGCACTCAGGCGTATGGTTGCTTACATCCTGCCCACGCCTGTCTTCCGTCCTCTTTGAATTTGAATTTGAATTTAACTTTGAGTTTGAATTTAAATTTGAATATGAAGTGCCTTTTCAGCCTTTGTTTAAAGTCCTCTATCTGTACGCGCTTTGAATTTGAATTCGAAGTGCCTTTCGTGAGCCTTGGTGTCACCTGGTTGGGCAAGAGCTTTAGGTATTAACTTGGGGACTCCCATCAGGACGTGGCATACACACGGCACCATTCTTTCTAGGTAGTTTGACGCTTTTTGTGCGTTGACCCCGTAGCGCTGCTGCGCTTGTGGTCTTGATCTTTTGGGATTGTGTTGCGTTGTTTATTTCGACTATGCTGGGAGTGTATTTGATAAGCGTGTTTAATAGTGGTTTAACACTTTTTGGCCTGAACTGCGGTGATGAAGTTCTGGTGCTCCCCTCCACAGATTCATCAGACCGCAGAAGGGTTTGACTGTTTATGATATGTATTATTTTTTATATTTTTCATCAGATAGCAGAAGGGAGTTTTCTCCCGTATGAGGTTGTGTTTATATTTTTATGTATTTTTTATTTATATTTTATTTATGTATTTTGTGTTTATATTTTTATGTATTTTTTGTTTATATTTTTTTAATGTATTTTGTGCTTATATTTTTATCTATTTTTTGTTTATATTTTATTTGTGTATTTTGTGTTTATATTTGTATATATTTTTTGTTTATATTTTATTTATGTAGTTTGTGTTTATATTTTTATGTATTTTTTGTTTATATTTTATTTATGTATTTTGTGTTTATATTTTTATGTATTTTTTGTGTATATTTTATTTCTGTATTTTGCGGGTAATTTGTGTTTATATTTTAATGTGATTTTTTCTTTTATGTGTTTTGTGTTAATATTTTTATGCATTTTTTGTGTATATTTATTTCGCTTTGGCGGGCTATTGTTGGTTTAATATTGTTGATGTATTTTCTTTAATGTGTTCTGTGGTTCATATTTTATGCATTGTTATGTGTAGTATTTCTTTCTGTATTTTGAGGGTCTTTGTACTTGTTATCTATTTTGAGGGATTTTTTTTTATGTGTTTTGTGTTCATCTTTATGCATTTTTTGGTATAATTTTTCTTTCGTATTATGCGGTATTTTTGTTGTATTGTATAGTTTGGATGCTTTTTTTTATGTGGTTTTGTGTTTCCGTATTTTATGGCGAGTTTTTTGTGTATATTTGTATTTCTTTATTTTGCGAGAGTATTTTGTGTTTATCTTTTGAATGTGATTTTCGTTTAGCTGTTTCATGTGTTCCTATTTTTTATGCATTTTTTGTGTAATTTTATTTCACGCATATTTTGCAGGGGGTAATTTTGTGGTTTATATTTGATGATTTTTGTATTTATGTGTTTTGTGTCATATTTTAGCGATTTTTGGTAATATTTTATTCTGTATTTGCGGAGGTTGTAATTGTGTGGTATATTGATGTGATTTTGTCTTTACGTGTGTGTGTTGATACTTTTTTATAGACATTTTTGTGTATATTTTATTTCTGTATTTGCGGGTATTTGTGTTTATTTTAGATGTGATTTTTTCTATTATTGGTTGTGTTCAGGTATTTTTATGCATGTTTGTGATATGTTATTCGGTATTTTGCGGGAATTTTGTGGCTGTTTAGTATTTTGATGCTTGTGATTTGTTCTTTATGTGTTTTGTGTCATCTACTTTTTTGTTTTATGTCTTTTTGTGTTATTTTGCGTTTATCTTTTTTTTCTCTCTTTTTTGTTTATCTTTTCTCTTTTACTGTATCTTTTGTTTCTGTTTTCTCGGTTTTTTTGTTTTATTTTAGTTTTCTTTCCTTTTTTTTTGGTTTATCTTTCTTATTTTTTGGTGATCTTTTTTTTTCTGTTTGTGGCGGGTATTTTGTTGTCTCCTGTCCTGGCTCGTTTTTCTTTTCATTGTTTTGTGTATAACCTTTGCTCTCCTTTTTTGTGTGATATTTCTTTCTGTCTTTGCGGTCCTTTGTGTTTATATTATTTGCTGTGCTTTTTCTTTTTCCCTGTGTTTTTGTGTTCCTTTTTTATGCATTTTTTGTGGTAAATTTTACTTTCTGTATTTGGCGGGTGTTATTTGTTTTTTATCTTTGATGTTTTTTTCTTTTAATGTGTTTTGTGTTTCATATTTTATGCTTTTTTGTGTATGTTTATTTAAATTTCTGTATTTGCCGATGTATTTTGGTGTTTATATTTTGATGTGATTTTTACGAGACGTTAGTTTTGTGTTTCAATTTTGTATGCATTTTTGTGTCTATTTTATTTCTTGTCTTTTTGCGGGTATTTTGTGTTTATTATTTTGATGTGTTTTTTTCTTTTATGTGTTTTGTGTTCATATTTTTATGCATTTTTTGTGTATATTTTATTTCTGTATTTTGCGGGTATTTTGTGTTTATATTTTGATGTGATTTTTTCTTTTATGTGTTTTGTGTTCATATTTTTATGCATTTTTTGTGTATATTTTATTTCTGTATTTTGCGGGTATTTTGTGTTTATATTTTGATGTGATTTTTTCTTTTATGTGTTTTGTGTTCATATTTTTATGCATTTTTTGTATATTTTGTTTCTGTAGGTGCGGGTATTTTGTGTTTATATTTTGATGTGATTTTTTCTTTTATGTGTTTTGTGTTCATATTTTTATGCATTTTTTGTGTATATTTTATTTCTGTATTTTGCGGGTATTTTGTGTTTATATTTTGATGTGATTTTTTTTTTTTCTTTACTGTGTTTTGTGGTCTATTTTAGTGCATTTTTTTTGTGTATTTTATTTTCTGTAGTTTGCGGTATTTTGTGGTTATATTTTAGAGTGTGTTTTTTCTTTTCTGTGTTTTGTTTAATATTTTATCATTTTTTGTTGTGTATTTTATTTCTGTATTTGTGGGCGGTATTTTGTGGTTTTATACTCTTTTTGAGGTGATTTTTCGTTTATGTGTTTTGTGTGTCAGATTTTTAATATTGCATTTTTTGTGTATATTTATTTCCTGTATTTTTGCGGGGTTTTGTGTGTTATATTTTTTTAATTGATTTTTTTCTTTTATTGTGTTTTGTGTTTCATATTTTATGCTTTATCATTGTGTATATTTACTTTGTCGTATTTTGTCGGGTAATTTTGTGTTTATATTTTGATGTGCTTTTTCTTTTTTCTTTTTGTGTTTTGTGTTAATATTTTTTAGCCGTTTTTGTGTACATTTTTTCTTATTTTGCGGGTATTTTGTGTTTATATTTTGTGTATTTTTTCTTTTATGTGTTTTGTGTTCATATTTTTATGCATTTTTTGTGTATATTTTATTTCTGTATTTTGCGGGGTATTTTGTGTTTATATTTTGAAGTGATTTTTCTTTTGTGTTGTGTGTTATATTTTATGCATTTTTGTGTATATTTTTTATTTTCGTATTTTCGGGTATTTTGGTGTTTATATTTTGACTGTGATTTGTTCTTTTTTTATGTGTTTTGTGTTCATATTTTATGCCTTTTTTGTGTATATTTATTTCTGTTCTTTGCGGGTAGTTTGTGTTTATATTTTGATGTGATTTGTCTTTATTGTGTTGTCGTTAATATTTTATGCATTTTTTGTGTATATTCTATTTCTGTATTTGCGGTATTTTGCTTGTTTATATTTGATTGTGATTTGCTTTTATTTATGTGTTTTGTGTTCATATTTTTATGCATTTTTTGTTTTATGTATGTTGTGTTTATACCATCAGACAGCCGAAGGTGATTTTTTTTATATACATATAATTTACTGTATTCCTTTTCATTGGACAGCGGAAGGTGATTTTGTGGTTTACATACGGTATATTTATTTTTGTATTTTCTTCAGACAGCCGAAGGTGAGTTTGTGTTGTATACATATACATTTTTTCCCATCAGACAGCCAAAGATGATTTATTTTATTTTTATGAAAGGAATTTCACCCCAGGAGGTGGCTCTCCCGACACAGACCAGCGGCAGTGAGGATTCAGTTTGAATGGTGTTGCCACTCCTACAAAAGAGTCGGCGCACTTAGTATGCTTGTTGAATATCTGTCTTGGACAGTTCTCAAGCAAGTAGTTGCTCAATTTTCTCATTCTGGTCATCTTTAGTTGGTATATACTACAGGGTACTTCAAATTGCCAAATTGGCCAGCGCTTTAGTGCACTTGAAAACAAAACAACTGCGCTTTGTAGTGCAAAAAGCGCAAAAATTGCTTGCTGCGCCCACAGGGAGTTGCAAAAAACTGCGCTTAAAGCGCAGAGGGAGTCAAAAAGTCAGCGCTCAAAAGCGAAAAATCGCGCGCTTTGAATTACCCTGATGTACTGTAACAGGTTGGGCTACAATCTATTTGGTTTGTACTATTAGAGTACAGTCTATCGTTGAGCTACAGTATATTTGGTATGCACTCATACAGGTTGGGCTTGAGTCTATTTGCTTTGTATTATTAGGCTGCAGTTTATTATGCATGTACTATAACAGGTTGGGCCACAGTCTATTTGATTACCATACTGGCAGCAAAATTTAACGCTTCGAAAAATTTCACGGTCATTTTGAGGGGTTTTATTATAATTTGACGTTCTAATTTGACGTTTCTTTCCAGAGGGATATAATTTGACGTTACACATTTGACGGTTCAAATGTTTATAAAATCCATTTAAATGTTTCAACTTGAACATGTATCATTGGGGTACAATTTATTTGATTCGTATCATTGGGGTACAATTTATTTGATTCATATCATTGGGGTACAATTGATTTGATTCTTATCATTGGGGTACAATTGATTTGATTCGTATCATTGGGGTACAATTGATTTGATTCGTATCATTGGGGTACAATTGATTTGATTCGTATCATTGGGGTACAATTCATTTGATTCGTATCATTGGGGTACAATTCATTTGATTTGTATCATTGGGGTACAATTGATTTGATTCGTATCATTGGGGTACAATTCATTTGATTCGTATCATTGGGGTACAATTCATTTGATTCGTATCATTGGGGTACAATTCATTTGATTCGTATCATTGGGGTACAATTCATTTGATTCGTATCATTGGGGTACAATTGATTTGATTCGTATCATTGGGGTACAATTCATTTGATTCGTATCATTGGGCGTCAGTATATCTAGTATGCACCATTACAGGTTGGGCTAGTCCCTTCTGGTCATTTATAACTGGTATCAATATTTTTCTTATCAGCTACCAGCACCAGCTTCTGTGCAGCTCCCTGAGACTACCACGGGTCCAAACCTAAAGATCCCAGGAGCACTGGAGGGCTGGCAATATCAGCTTCCAGGTACCTAGGTTGCGTAAGGTTTGGATGAAGAGAGAGCCCAGGGAGCTGCCTAGAAGCTGCTGCTCGTAGCTGAAAAGGAAAAATATGGGCGCAAAGTTAGGACACTGGTTTCCCTTCTTACAAAAAGCCCTGGAGCTGCCTAGAAGCTGATACTTGTAGCCAAAAAGAAAAACTATGGGCGCAATGTTAGGACACTGGTTCCTTGTCTTACATAAAATAGTAAATAACAAGGCTGGCTAGCTGATTAAGTGTCCAGCCGCGGTACATATTATTGGTGATATACTAGGTCCCGGATTCACATATTAATATATTCAATAGTACAAAGTTAGGACACTGGTTCCTCTTCTTACAAAAAATCCTGGTGCTGCCTAGAAGCTGCTGCTCGTAACCGTAAAGAAAGACTATGGCAACGACTGGACCACTCGTGGCATAGCTGAGGCTAATGTCCAGTTTCAAACTGTATCACAACCAAATTGGTGGACATTATCACATTGTACAGAAATTCAGCGGATGATTTGGATTTGTTTTTTTTCCGCTACAGTTCGCAAGGCAAACTATGGTTGCAGGGTACTTCCATTGACCAAATTGGCCAGAGCTTTAGCGCACTTGAAAACAAAAAACTGCGCTTTGTAGTGCAAAAAGTGCAAAAAATGCTTGCTGCGCCCACAGGGGGTTGCAAAAAACTGTGCAAAACGCGCAGTGGGGCTCAAAAGGGCAGCGCGCAAAAGCGCGCGCTTGG
Source organism: Chlamydomonas sp. ICE-L (assembly GCA_013435795.1). Lineage (NCBI taxonomy): Eukaryota > Viridiplantae > Chlorophyta > Chlorophyceae > Chlamydomonadales > Chlamydomonadaceae > Chlamydomonas > Chlamydomonas sp. ICE-L. The sequence goes on from JACBWV010000626.1 coordinate 2,194,064, forward strand.
ATGTACCCTGTATGGTTGTATTGGCTTTTTATTATTGCAGGTTGTTATTATTATTATTATTATTTCAGTCTATTTGGCTACCCTTCATCTTTCAGCTCCCTCAGGGCTATGAAATTATCATCACACATGACATCACGTGGCATACATGACACACAGCACAGCACAGCACAGCACAGCACAGCACAGCACAGCATCATAGCCCTTGTAACATTGTTTACCCAAGACATGCCTGCTGCACATACGGTCCTGTGTATTTGAACCCTGAGTTGTAGATACATCATCTATGTGGCTAGCTCGTACCACACATGACATCACATCAAATCACATGGCATACATGACATACAGCACAGAACCATTGTAACATTGCTGACCCAACATGAGCCTGCTCCACATCCGTTCCTGTGTGTGTACTCTGAGTTGCAGATACATCATCTATGTGGAATTCTCGTGCCACACATGACATGACATCACATGGCATACATGCCATCACATCACATCACATGGCATACATGACAGCACAGCAAAGCATCACAGCACCATTGTAACATTGTTGATCCAAGACAAGCCTGGTTTGCCTGTTCCACATACATTCCTGCATGTGTACCCCAAGTTGAAGATACGTCATCTATATGGCTCGCTCGTGCCGCACATCACATCACATCACATCACATCACATCACATCACATCACATCACATCACATCACATCACATCACATCACATCACATCACATCACATCGCATCGCATCGCATCGCATCACATCACATCACATCACATCACATCACATCGCATCGCATCACATCACATCACATCACATCACATCACATCACAGCACAGCACAGCACAGCACAGCACAGCACAGCACAGCACAGCACAGCACAGCACAGCACAGCACAGCACAGCACAGCACAGCACAGCACAGCACAGCACAGCACAGCACAGCACAGCGCAGCACAGCACAGCACCGCACAGCTCCGCACAGCACCGCACAGCACAGCACAGCACAGCACAGCACCATTGTAACATTGTTGACCCAAGACAAGCCTGTATTTGTAATAACCTACGTTCCTGCATTTGTATTAACCTAAGTTGCAGATACATCATCAGTGTGGCTTGCTCGTGCCAAGGCCCAGTACATAGCTGATGGTGACGATGGCCATTGGCAGGACGACTCCGATGTCAAGGTCCATGCTCATCTCCAGCCCAGGACTAAAGAAGAAGAGATGGCTGTGGTAAGACCGTAAGAGTGATTACTCTTTTTCCTTTTATTTCACTCACCAAGATTCATCTTTTTACTCTTTGTATCCTTTTTACTCTTTGTTTCCTTTTTACTCTTTGTATCATTTTTACTCTTTGTATCCTTTTTACTCTTTTTGTATCCTTTTTACTCTTTGTTTCCTTATTACTCTTTGTTTCCTTTTTACTCTTTGTATTATTTTTACTCTTTGTATCCTTTTTACTCTTTTTGTATCCTTTTTACTCTTTGTTTCCTTATTACTCTTTGTTTCCTTTTTACTCTTTGTTTCCTTTTTACTCTGTTTCCTTTTTACTCTTTGTTTCCTTTTTACTTTGTTTCCTTTTGTTTTACTCACCCAGATTTCTCTTTTTACTCTTTTACTCTTTTTACTCTTTTTCCTTTTGTTTACTCATCCAGATTGCTCTTTGCACTGTTTGGTGGATACAATTATACCATATGGAATTAGTAGTGATAATAATGCTTGCTTACTGTAATGAGCCGTACTATTTAATTATTTAATTATTTATTTGTTTATTTATTTATTTATCTATATATATATATATATATATATATATATATATGTTTTTTTTTTTTTTTTTTATAACGACTGCTTTAGTGACTTCTGTGTATTACAGTACCCCAGTACTCATAAACAAAATTAAAAACTGCGCAGCCAGTTTGGATACCGTATGTTCCAAAGGGAGGTACCGTGAGTCAGGCAAACAATCCTGAAAAGCGAACAATCCTGAACCCCCTAAATTACAAACATGTAAAACGCATGGCTTAAAGTTTAGTAATATATATGTGTAGTTTACGCTATGGTGTCCTTAACTTCACGTCCTGTGAGTAACTGTATTACATGGATGTAACAATTTCAATTTCAATTTCAATATGTGTAGTTTGTGCTGATACACACTGCACGGCCAGTTTGGGTACTGTATGTGTCAAAGGGAGATACTACGAGTCAGAGAAGGTGAACAATCCTGACCTCCCTCGCTTACACAAATGTCAGACTCGTGACTCAAAGTTTAGTAGTAAATATATATCATATTAAATTATTTCTGATAATAATGCTTGCTTGCTGCAATCGTAAAATACAATAAATAGTAAGTAAACAGTATTAACAAACAACAATAAACATATTTCATATTAAATTAGTTCTGATAATAATGCTTGCTTGCTGCAATAGTGTCTTTCTTTTTCTGGGGATTGTATGGGAGACCCCTCCCTGATGTTGTGGAGCGGGCTTGTCTTGGGCCAACAATGGCCTGGCGATGACAATGTCATGTAAATTAGTCAAGCCGGACTCTGTGCAGGGTACTACTTCTTGCCAAATTGGTAAGCGCTTTAAGCGCGCATACGTCAAATTGGTCAGCGATTTTTTGTGCAGAAAGCGCAAAAACTGCGCGCTGCGCCCAGAGGGGGTTGAAAAAACGGCGCGAAACGCGCAGAGGGGCTCAAAAAGGCAGCGCGGCACCGCGCTGCCGCGCGCACTTAGTAGTACCCGGAGTCTATGTCCTGTTTATCGTGCATGGATCCAGATTGAGTAAGGCTGCTTGCTGCCTTCCGCATAAAAACAACATTAAAAACGATGACATTGTCAAGCCAACCCATTTGAATGCTTGTAATATTTTGAATTTTTGAAAAATCAGAATTGTAAAACATTGTCAAGCCAACCCCTTGTATTGAATGATTGTAAAATTTGTCAAATTTAAAATTCGAAAAATCAAAATTGTAAAACATTTTCGAGACGACCAATTTGAACTCAGGGTGGTGGAATATTGCTTGCTTGCTGCAATATTGCAAATAATTTTTTGGGGATTAGTTGGAAGACCCCTCCCAGATGTTGTGGAGATGGCTTGTCTTGGGTAAACAATGGCCTGTCGAGGTGAGGGGAGGGAGGGGAGGGGAGGGGAGGGGAGGGGAGGGGAGGGGAGGGGAGGGAAGGGAGGGGAGGGGGAGGGGAGGGGAGGGGAGGGGAGGGGAGGGGAGGGGAGGGGAGGGGTGGGTTGGGGTGGGGAGGGGTGGGGAGGGGTGAGGGTGGGGTGGGGAGGGCTGGGGAGGGGTGGGGAGGGGTGGGGAGGTGTGAGGAGGTGTGAGGTGTGAGGTGAGGTAAGGTGTCACGTCACATCACGTCACGTCACGTCACGTCACGTCACGTCATGTCATGTCATGCAATGTTATGTAATACAATGCAATGCAATTCAATGTTATGTAATGTAGCGTAATGTAATGCAATGTAATGCAATGCAATGTAATGCAATGTTGTGCAATGCACTGCAGCGTCATGTAATGCAATGTGCTGTATTCGGCAGTGTACCATTCGGACATCTGAATCAGATGTTCAAGTGGTACACTGCCGAATACTACATAACGTGTTTCCTACACGTTATGTTGTATTCAGCAGTGTGACACCGAGTGGTACACAGCCGATTACACAATGCAACACAATGCAATGCAATGGAATGCAATGTAATGAAATGAAATGAAACGAAACATAATGTAATGTTATGTTGTGCAATGCAATGCAATGCAATGAGATGCAATGCAATACAATGTTATGTAATGCAATGCAATGCAATGCAATGCAATGCAATGCAATGCAATGCAATGCAATGCAATGCAATGCAATATAATGTCATGAAATGCAATGTTATGTAATGCGATTTAATGCAATGTAATGCAGGGAGGTGGAATCCCTATTGTGGAGCGGCTTGAGGACTTGTGGAAACTCAACCGGGTCAAGAAAATGGGGGCTACTGCCCACAGTGGCCCATAGCTTTTCTTTTCTCTACCAGCTGCAGCTTCTAATCAGCTCCACTGGCTTGCCTGCCAGCTTAACCTGAAGCAGCATAGTGCATCTGAAAGCTGGTAGAATCAGCTTCCCAGTTTTATTGCCGGCAGTTGCTGGCTGTTGCTGGCAGTAGAATCGGCTTTCCAGTTCTGTTGCTGGCAGTTGCTGGCTGTTGCTGGCAGTAGAATCGGCTTCCCAGTTCTGTCGCTGGTAGTTGCTGGCTGTTGCTGGCAGTAGAATCGGCTTCCCAGTTCTGTCGCTGGCAGTTGCTGGCTGTTGCTGGCTGTTGCTTGCAGCAGAATCAGCTTCCCAGTACAGTTAAAATCTCGGAGCTCAGCCCAGTAGTTGGCTCAGGGAGCTGCCTAGAAGCTGCTGCTGGTAGCTGAAAATATGGGGGACACTGCTCTCGGTGGCCAAAAGAATGAGCACGTGATCAACAGGGTTGTTCAGGACGCTGTGTCCTCCATCGCAAACGCAACGCTGAAGGGTCCGTTGCGTCGCAGGACGCAACTTGGGGAGGGTCCGTTGGCCAGAAGGAAGGGTCCATTGTGTTGCATGGCGTAGGCTAAACAATTAGTTGCGCCTCATGTAGCAGAGCTGGGGATCCTCCTGAAGTACCCTGGTACTGACTCATGCGGCCCTCGCGGGGCACAAGAGAATAGTGAATAAATAGCAGGGTGCCCGGGGCCCCCTAATGGCCGGACCAAGTGTGTACCTGGAGGTACATTGTACAACACAATCGTATACGTTGGGGTAAACTAGGGATTTAAGGTAATCAATAGGGTTGTCAAGGATGATATCGTATAATACATATATCGTCTTTACATGTACCTCGTACCTCGATCGACCAGCCGGGGCCACGCCGTGACTAACTAGGGTAAATCCACTAATGCACAGGGAACAGCAATATGATATCGTATAATACCTATATCTCGTATACATATACCTCTTACCTTGATCAACCAGCCGGGGCCCCCTAATAGCCTTTGGTCGTGGGTTGGTATCTCTCACCAACCCTAAGTGCGCCGACTTTGCATATTGTAGGAGGGGCACCACCATTCGAGCTGAATCCTCCGTGTCGCTGGTTTGTGTTGGGAGACCCACCTCCTGGGGTGAAAGTTCTTTCACAACTTAAAAAAAAAAAAAGGGTGTACTTGAAGCACCCTGGTGATCAACCTCTGATCTGGCTGGGCACTAACGACTGGACCAAGTGTGTACTTGAAGCACCCTGGTGATCAACCTCTGATCTGGCTGGGCACTAACGACTGGACCAAGTGTGTACTTGAAGCACCCTAGTGATCAACCTCTGATCTGGCTGGGCACTAATGACTGGCACGACCGAAAATATTCAGTTGTTTGTTTTGTTACACAAATATTGAAAATATTCAGTTTGTTTTGTTACACCAATATTGAGAATATTCAGTTGTTTGTTTTGTTACACAAATATTGAAAATATTCAGTTTGTTTTGTTACACCAATATTGAGAATATTCAGTTGTTTGTTTTGTTACACAAATATTGAAAATATTCAGTTGCTTGTTTTGTTACACAAATATTGAAAATATCCAGTTGTTTGTTTTGTTACACAAATATTGAAAATATCCAGTTGTTTGTTTTGTTGAAAGGATTGCCATCTAGGAGTTACCGAGATGGCCCCCCTAACAAGTTAATGTCCAAGAAATAAATAAATACATAAATAAATAAAAAATTGTGAGCCTTTTTAGGAGGCGTGAGGTTGAAGGGGGCAGCCCGTTTGCTTGATTGCATTGGGGGCCAACCAGCTCAAGCCTGAATATTTGGTAACCGTACTGCTAAGTACCTGGCCTTGTATTTCATCCCGGGTCCTCTGTCATGCCCTTGCGATTTGTTGGGACCAGTTCTCCTGTTAGGGCCAGTGCGTCTGCTCTTTTGTGTCGGAGACCCACCTCATGGGGTGAAATTCATTTCACAACTTGAAAAAAGGTGCTTGCCAAATACTTAAAGACGGACACGTCTTAAAACTGTCTTAACCTATATGATTGCATTCTGTTCTTGGGAGTGTGATGTAGTTGTGTCTTTACTATATGCCATCTCATTTGACTTCTCATTTGTTAGCTTCTTACCTCCGCCACTGTTAGGGGTTGAGATCTGGGTCCTGCTCTAGGGGGTTTAATACCTACGCCACCAAAACGGTGGTTGGGAGTTTGGTTTGTTTGTTCTCGAGAAACCCCTGGTGTAATGGGGTTTTTTGCTTTTGTGGGTGCTTTTTCTTTTTGTTTAAAGCACAGAGTCTCATACACCCTTGCGGTGTCAAGTAGACTTTAACATATAATGTGATGTAATGTAATGTAATGTAATGTAATGTAATGTAATGTAATGTAATGTAATGTAATGTAATGTAATGTAATGTAATGTAATGTAATTTAATGTAATGTAATGTATTGTAATGTAATGTAATGTAATGTAATGTGATGTGATGTGATGTGATGTGATGTGATGTGATGTGATGTGATGTGATGTGATGTGATGTGATGTGATGCAGTTTCTCCGTCTGTAGTCAGTGGGCAGCATGAAGGCTGATAGCAGTGGGTTTTTTGGCGGAGCCCCCCCTTCTGGAGGGCGGCAGTGTTACCCATTTGTCCGTCCGACCATCCATCCGACCATCCATCCATCTGACCGCGATGAAGCCCGACACGTCAGCCAACGGCCTCGTAACTGACTCGCTTCCGTTGCCACCTGTCGCTCCGTTGCGATCACCCTCCGCCATTTTTTAGCGTCGCTGGCGACGCTGCTTAGAACTTGTTTCAAATCTGAAAGTGGGTTTTTTCTAGCTTCATGGTTTCAGGCCTCCTCCAGGGACAGCGTCTTAGTGCTTTTTGTAGGTTTTTAGCTTTCTAGTGCCATGTGAGACAAATATCAGGAGGCCCTTAGGAAGGTTTTTTTCATATACCTATGTCAGAAGTTTTTGTAATCTGCCTTACCCACCCCACTCCACCCCACCCCCGCCCCCCACAAAGGCCGATATCTCCTTCATAATTATAATTAGGGGTCAAAGTAGGGTCTATAGTGATCCCCTCAACGAGCTCTATCCATTTGTGGTCTTACATTTAGATTTCAGCAAAGTTTGGCAACATGGTCAAGCAAGCACCCTTTCCTAGCCCTGATTCTGAGCTAAGCCAGCAAGTTTTGGTGTTTCAGAATTTGAAGGTGGTGTGAAGCCTAAGTTGCATGCCTTAGTACCCTCCATATACCCAAGAAGTTTGGGGAGGAAATACTGAGTTTCTGGTTTGGCTCAACTTAGAGAGAAGCGGCGCAGGGGCGCTAGGCACACTTTTTTGTACTTGGAAGCAAGGGGGGGGCAAAAAAAAAGTGAAAGACCCCATCCCAAAAAAGTGCTGAGGCACCCTTCCGCAGACCCCCCCCCCCCCCCCGGCTCCGGAACCCACTGCACAGTCACTATCACAGCCACCACTTAGTGTAATGGTGTCTAATTAGGCTCATTTTACAGGGTTTTCAAAGGCCTATCCATTGAGGTTGGTCTAGAGACCATTGGGAATGTTTGAAACATAGAAAATCATCATCATCAATGTTACATTGTTTGGTGGGGGTTGTGGGTCAGGGCCCCTTGGCCCCTAATGTGCCCACCTTCAATATTCTTCAATAATCAGGCCTTCAATGCAAGCTTCAATCAGGCATTAAATAATCAGCCAAGCACGCAAGAGAATTCTGAAAGCGCTCTAAGTTTCCGTGGTCGCCGCTAAGCAATTGTTACCGCACTTGACGCAGGTAGTGCCCTTTGATTGTGGGTCCATCGAATAACATCAAGTAGCACTAGTCACCAGAACGAAAACAGACGCACAGTGACGGGAAGGGAAAAAGAAGAATGAGGTCTCGCTCTGTACGTCGTTGTACAAGTGTTGGTTAGGGCGTTGTGTGTGGAGAGAGAGAGAGAGAGAGAGAGAGAGAGAGAGAGAGAGAGAGAGAGAGAGAGAGACCCTGGACCCCCCCCCCCCCCCCCCCCCCCCCCCCCCTCTCTCCCATGTGCCCTGAGCAAAATATGTGGTGGGTCTCTCCCCAAATAGCATTTTTTGACTGGTTTTTAGTAGAGGAACACCTAGTTCCACTCCCATGTCATTCTGAGGGCTAGAAATAAGTGCCTGGAAAGTCCCCTAATTTTTTTAAAATGGCAGATTTTTTTCCTTGGGTACCCTCCCCCCCCCCCCCCCCACCATCCCCCCCCCCCCCCCCCCCCCCCCCCCCCCCCCCCCCCCGGCCCTAAACTTAGGAGGACCGTAACTTTTTCTACTGGGCCAAATCAAGAAATAAAACCGGATTCTTCATCCTCTCGATGATATCTACAAAGTTGGACGATGGGGTCATTTTGGTTAGAAGTTGCCCCCCCCCCTGCTTGGAACCTGTGGAGGTCACTACTCCAGCGCCACCTCGACACATGAACTCATTCTCGGAAGACGAGCGCGGATTCGGAATGCTCTCGACAAACTAGTTTCATGGGTATGCTTAACTTCGTCAGATTTCGTCTGGTGAGGACGTTACGATGATATTTCCGAAACCGGCTCGACCAGGATACGAGGATCTGCCAGGTCACCAGGTGCCTCGACTTGGATCTAGAGGACCGCGCCTCCATATTTACTCGCTGGAAATACGCGCGGATTCGGAAAGATGTCGTCGAGCTTGTGTCATAGGTCTGCTTAATTTTATCTGAGACCGAGTCCTGAGGAATTTTTGGCCTGTTGCAGTTTTCAGCAGAGGAAATTTCTGAAAGCGGCAGGACCCCCCCCCCCCCCCCCCCCCCCCCCCCCCCCCCCCCCCGACACTTTTTCACCTTTTCCGATGGTTTCGGGGCTAAAAAAACATTTAGGCCCCGATTCCGAAATGCGGTACAAGAGCAAATTCATTAGGGCCCCCCGACAAAAAGAATAAAAAAAAAACTTTTTATACCGGTAGCGATGATTTCGCCATATATAGCCATATAAAATTTCCCTGGCTGATAGACCATGTACATAATCCAAGTCCAAGTTGTAACCAAGTTCAAATGGACCATGTAGACTAGATAGACCATGTAAAAAAGTCAATTGGGCATCAATTTAGTGCGCTGATGAATGCCGTCGCAACTTGTAAAGAATTTTTACAAGCACAACACTGAGTCTTATTATTGTGATTGAATTGTGTTGGCATCAGCCTTTCCTTGTGTACGAGTGTGGTTGTGCGTGTGGGTGGCGGTGGTGGTGGTGGTGGTGGTTTGATGCCAAACAAAAGCTGAGTTAAGACAGCTCGATGAATGAGTAAATGTTTCATTTGTATAATTAAGTGATTGAGTGTGGGTGGCGGTGGCGGTGGCGGTGGCGGTGGTGGTTTGATGCCTAATGCCTTATTAAAGGTACGACAGCTCCAGTTTCATAAAATAATCCAGCTTAGTCAAATTCCAGAGGCAGCAGCGTTCATAGCCACACCGGGCGAGCAAAGACATCAGGACTTGTACTGTCATCAGAAGGTACTTCCTCATAGCCAAGGGGCTCCTCATACAGTGGCAGCTCCTCCTCATCTCACATGGCATCTACCATTCCTGGCAACAGATCCTCCTCCTCCTCCTCAGGAAAGGCCAAGGACGCAATTACACAAGGGATGTACACAAGGGATGTACACATGTGTACCCAAGCTCAAAGAGCCTGAATGGGTCCAACCTCCCAATCTCCCATACAGAGCTGAGGGCACAAATCCTCTAGATTTCGCCTATTTAGGCCAACGGCCTTCACAATTGTCAGCATTGGAACAATCATCGTTGTATGGATGTAGTTGAACGCATGGCTAGTGCATAAACTCCTTACCGAGCCTGTGCAACGCACAACTCGCTACCTCCCTTGCTTATTGGCATTAGCTCCTCGTTAGCAGAGGAGAATCTTCCACCGGGCATGACTCCAGGGTTGCATGAGGTAGTTGATCTCGTTACTAAGTTTAGAATCGACTCTCGAGCCGAGCAGACTTGCACCTTGCCCTACGACAGCCTGTTTAACGACCTGAACAGGTGCATGCATCCGTAGGGTTGGACAGCGTCCGACGTCCTACACGAGGATGCCGGTACTCAGAACCGGGTGTTACATCTCTGCAACGGCAGCCTGCCGTTGTCCGTTCTCCATCCTTCCATACGCAGTGATAGGTCTGGAGCGATGGGCCGTCTTAACCTTTTGCAGGAGAAGTCGGATGCAGACGGTAGCAGAGCATACCGGGACTGATCGCTTCTTTGATAATTGTTACAGAAACGGAAACTCGAAGTTTCGAACTCAATTTATGGAACACATCTTGCACCGTCATCAGGGTGCAACATATCGTACAACGTGTAGCTGAGTGGCAAAACAGTTGCCAGGTAGCGACAACAAATGTGCTGTCAGGGATGACACGCACTCAGATACTCAACCTTGGGAAAACAACCACGGGTTTGGTAAAACATTCACGGGCCCCGTAGCCATCCCGGCACGGCTCTTAACCCCTGAGGGTCGCTAATGATAACGCCAACATGCATGTGGCTTGGAGCACACCTACCTTCAACAATTGTGTGCGCCATATTTTAAACCCCCATAACCCATATCTAAGATTTTTTAAATGGGTATTTCCAGGGGTCGGGTATTTATATTTGAAGGGAGGGAGGGGGAGGGGGGGGGGGAGGGGGGGGGGGGGCAGCCCTCTTCAGGTTTTTGAGGCTTGACGTTTGCAGCTCTCTCGTTTATTCCTGGTTTTGACATCTTCGTGTCTTCTTCATATAGATGACTGTATGAGGAATGGACTTCCGCTGTTCAAAATCTAACTATCCCCCTGCAGGTCTGTAGGCAGGCCCGAGTCCGGCCGGGACGTGCTACGTGACCTGCCGTGGGAACCTGCCGGTAGCTGCGGAGCCTGCGCGCAGGGCCTGGGCCCAGGCCTGCGCCGGGGCCTGCGCCCCTGCGGTTTTCGCCGCCCTCAAAACAAAACCATTCAGCGCATTCCCCCACGGGGCGCTAATCTGAAGGCGATTAGCAAAACAAAACCAATTCGCTAATCTCACTCGTCCACCCCAGTGCCGGTTGTCTTTCTTTCTTTCTTTCTTTCGCCCCCTCCGCCTCCGTCTGCCTACCAATTGCAAGGTGAAACTAACTTCTGATACTACTGATACTAACTTCTGATGAAATCCACTACCCTTGTTTCCCGGCTCTTTTCTCCGCACGCTAATTTAATATTCACACGCGAATCTCCCTCGTCCACGCCCGTGCCGACTGTCTTTCTTACGCACGCTAGCCTTACTTTTCCATTTCTTTCATCTTTACCTCACAGGCACAGGACCGCGCAGCAACATGGCGGGACAAGACGGTGTCCAAATCCCAACAGCCGATGCGTTGTGGATGTGCCAAGAAGCCCTGCTGCTTTGCTTCGACTCGGAGACACGAGGCACGTGGAGACTGGTGTGCAAACGCACTTGTCAGGCCGTTGAAGCTACGACCAAATGCTTAACCTGGGACGGTGACACCAACGGAGTGAGTGAGCCTTTGCCTCTGCCTCTGCCTTTTTATGGGGGGTCCTTCAGGAGACATGCATTTTGCACATGGATGTGATATGTTACGTTTATAACAACTTTGTCAAGCCCCAAGACACAAGTCTTGTACTAAAACATTAGCTAAAATGACCCAAGTCAGAAACGTTGTCATCATCTAGGCAAGCCAGTGACACACATGCATAGCAATGCAAATAGACCAGGCCACACACATTAAAGTGCTTCTCTAGCAGCCTGCTGCATGCATAGCACTGCTATGATGATAGCATATCATTAGCAGCATATGTGCATTCTAGCCCCTGGCAGCACCATGCCAAGTTTCCATGTGGCTTCCGCGGGAACGTGGTCTGAGAGCCCCGCGTGGTTCGAGCGGGTTCGAGCTGCAACATGGGAGTGGCAAAATCGGATGGCTCGTGAAATGCTATACGATTTCGACTGGTGGCAGGTCGCGTGAGACGAACAGGCGAATTCGGAATCGAAGATGCGGAATGGAACATTATGTAGGGCTGTGTCTGGTCGGGTTGGCGTGTCTGGTCGGGTTCTGCGTGACGATTTGGGTCTCAGTCTCTGAGAGCTGGGACCTCAAATCGGGTCTCATAGCGATAATTTGGGGCAAAACGGGGTCTCATGTAGTGATCGTATTATATTACGGGGGAATTATATAACGGGGGGAAATCTATGGCGTGAGGTTGAGGGGGGCAGTCCGTTTGCTTTCAGTGGGGCTAACCACCGAAGTGGTGCAGGATAAGGATTGATAAATGAATGTGTCTGCCTGTGCTCGCCTGCCTGTGCAGCACATTTCAAAGTCGCTAAACAGGCCAGATATGAAATTGCTCTGGGGCAAGGATGGCTCAAAGCTAGGATTATAATCAGCCATTTCTCAGTAAGCTGACCCCCCCCACACACACACACACCCCACCCACCAACCCACCCCGCCCACCCACCCACCAACCCACCCACCCACCAACCCACCCCGCCCACCCACCCACCAACCCACCCACCAACCCACCCCGCCCACCCACCCACCAACCCACCCCGCCCACCCACCCACCACATACACATATCCCTTTCATGTCGCCCTGCAGAATCATGATCATCCAGAGATGAGCAACCTTCACCAGTACTCAGCGCTTCACAGAGTGCGCATCTTGAGAGCCTCTAGGGGTCTCGCTCTCCCAGGCTTGCCCTACGGCTTGCGTGCCTTAGAAGTGGAGTTCAGGCCTGATCAGGATGTACCTGAAGTTGAAGGGCTGGCTGATGTTACGTTGTCTGATGCCTTGTCTCCCTGCACAGCGCTGACTCAGCTCAAGGTCGCTGTTCTACATTGCTTTCCAGATACCAGTCTAGCCGCGTTGAAGTTCTGCACTGCCCTGCGCTCCCTAGACCTGGAAAATTGGCTTGGCTTGACTGACATTTCAGCCCTGTCAGGGTGCTGCAATCTGCATATCTTGAATCTAACTGGATGTCAGCTGCTTCAGGACATCGCAGCCTTGTCATCTTGTGGCAATCTGCGTAGTCTGGATCTGTATAGCTGTTGGGACCTTCAAGACATCACAGCCTTATCAGCGTGTTGCAAGCTGGATTCCCTGAATCTGGCTGAATGCGTGGAGCTTCAAGACATCACAGCGCTATCATCTTGTGGCAATCTGCGTACGCTGGATATGTCTGGCTGTATGGAACTTCGAGACATCACAGCGCTGTCAGCGATGTGCAATCTGCATACGTTGAAGCTGACGACAGGTTGTTCGGAACTTCAGGGCATCACTGCCTTGTCAGCATTATGCCATCTGCATACCCTAGAGCTCTCCCTAGAGCTCTTAGATAGTGTGCAACATCAGGGCCTTGCAGCCCTCTCAGCGTGTTCTGATCTGCACACCCTGAAACTGACTTATTGTGAGCAACTTGAGGACATCACAGCTTTGTCAGCTTGTTCCAGTCTGCATATTTTGGATCTGGATGGTTGTGTGCAACTTCAGGACATCAACGCCCTGTCCACATGTTGCAATCTGCACACGCTGATTCTCTCTCAGTGTGCTCAACTATGGGACATATCAGCCTTGTGGTCGTGTGGCAACTTGCATACCCTATTTCTATTATTTGGTTCACAACTTCAAGACCTCACTCCCTTGTCAGCGCTTAAGAAAGCACATTCCATTTGTCTGGTTGACTGTGGTCTCGTTGATGACATCAGCCCCTTGTCAGCATGTACAGATCTGTACAAGCTGATGCTTAGCGGTAGTCGGCAACTTCAGGACATCACTGCCTTAGCAGAGTGTAGCAATCTGCATACCTTAGACATGCAAGGTAGCGAGCTACTACAGGACATCACTCCCTTGTCAGCGAGTGTCAATCTGCATTCCCTTGAACTGCGGGGTTGTGCGCAACTACAGCACATCACTGCCTTGGCGGCGTGTGGCAATCTGTATTCCCTTGAACTGCGGGGTTGTGGGGAACTACAGCACATCACTGCCTTGTCGGCGTGTAGCGATCTGCATTCCCTTGGTCTGCATGGTTGTGGTCAGCTCCAGGACATCACTGCCTTGGCAGGCTTTACCAATCTGGAGTACCTTGATCTGTCTGAGTGTAAGCAACTTCAGGACATCTCAGTCGTAGCAGCATGTTGCAATCTGCGCACCCTGAGACTGTGTTCCCTAAAGCAACTTCTAGACATCACAGCCCTCTCAGTGTGTTCCAATCTGCTTTCCCTGAATCTGACTGGTTGTGCACCACAGCTTCAGGGCATCACAGACTTGGCAGCGCATTGTATTGTGCACATGGATGATCAGTTCGCATGAGAACCACTGCTTCATATTTTGGGTGACGCATGGCAGCTTCCAGCCGGATCCAACAGCCAGCCAATGGGTCTAGCCGAAAGCTTTCAGTTGCATTGAAATGCCCATAATTTTAGCTTGAAGACTAGCTAGCTTGCTTTGGGTTTGGCCCAAGCACGGGGGGAAAGGAGCTGCCTAGAAGCTGCTACACGTAGCCCCAAAATTAAACAGTGATGAGCGTTTTCACTGCTATGGTATCCCTCTTTGAAAACAGTCCATGGATAGGGCTGTCAATCTTTGTATCGTACGATATTTATTTGATCGTATATCATACAATATATCGTATGATATTGAACTGACATCGTACGATATTTAAGTGTTTAACGTATGATATCGTGTTGATCGTACTATACATGGACAATTGGTAAATTGGTATTTTGACCTCCGTCCACAGATATCGTGCGATACATAGTAGGATATTGAAGTTGGCATCGTACGCTAGTTTGGCATGGCACAATGTATTGTTATCGTAGGATACATCGCATTACCTGATGACGATATATCTTGTTCCCTGACAGTGTGGTCCAGTGGTCCATGAAAATTTCTTTAAATTTGGAATGACGGCAGTTCGATTAACGCCAGGAGCACTGGGTATGGGCCGGGGAATTCGGAAAATCGCCGTTTTTCGTACGATATCTTACAATAAATCGTAAGATAATCGAGCACGATAATGTCGTGTTTGCCTATCTTCTTCAGGAATGTGTCATTTGACCTGATATTTTGTGTATGGACATGTAAGGGGTGTTTCATGTAATACCCCCTTGGTCTCATACTGATTTCCCCCCAAAAGTGGTGTACGATAATCCTACGTCATCCTACGATAATATCATAGGATAACAATGATAACAAATAATATCGTAGGATATTGACAGCCCTAGTTATTTATCAGCAATACTAAATAGGTTCTCTTCATTGATTATTTTTTGGGCTTCGCGTAGTAGCTTCAAGGTAGCTCCTTGTCCTTGTCCTTAGGCCACACCTGGAGCTAGGTAGTGTGTTTAAAAGCTGGTATGGAAGTTGTTCCAATGCAGCTGCAAGCGTTGGGTTAGACCAAGTGGCTGGCCGTTGGAGCCGGCTGGAAGCTGCCATGAGAAGCCCAAAATGAAACAGTGGTTCTCTTACTTTGCTTCCTTCTTTATGAACCATCTTGGGTACTTTTAGTCGGCTTCGTTATTTACAAGGCATCGTAGGTTTTCTTAGTTTGCTTCTTTCTTTATTTTACAACCCATGTTGGGTTATCTTATTTTGCTTCAATCTTTATGACCTATGCTAGGTTTTGTAGTCTTTGGCAATGGTTCGTTGGATCAACTGTTCCTATTGCATTGTCGTAGGATCTCATGAAGCAGTTGGCTATTATAACTTGAACTTGGTTACATTGCTTCAACTAGCAATTTGGCTGCTTGCCGTCTGTTGGCAGAAAAAAACAAATTTTAATTGGGACCGTAGAGAAGGTTGCCTACCGTATATTACATTATGAGACATGTAACAGTCGAAACCAATTAACAATGTCCGCCAGCCTGGCCTGGCCTGGCTGCCAGCCTGGCATTCCTTGCCAGGCTGGCCCAAACCCCAGTTGGATAACCTAGTGGATATCCCAACGGATAACCCCGTAGATTACCAACTCGATGACTCTTTGGATAACCCCCTGCACCATGAGTTAACCCACCACGTTTGACTTCCCTTAAGCGTATCCTAACCCAGCTGTGCTAGTGTGCTACACGTGTTTTAATCCACGACAAACCATTAACCTCCCTAAAACCGACATAAGTTAGGCTTACGCCATCGATTATCTCGTCTAGGGGCTCGAGCTTATAGAAACGATAAGTTTTTCTCGGGCCACCATAGGAGGCGTTTAAACTGGAGCCTTTTTGGTAGGGTCGGAGGTTCGATTCTCGTCAGGAGTAAGTAAAAACAAATTTGAATTGGGACCGTAGAGAAGGTTGCCTACCGTATATTACATTATGAGACATGTAACAATCGAAACCAATTAACAATGTACGCCAGCCTGGCCTGGCCTGGCTTCCAGCCTGGCATTCCTTGCCAGGCTGGCCCAAACCCCAGTTGGATAACCTAGTGGATATCCCAACGGATAACCCCGTTGATTACCAACTCGATGACTCTTTGGATAACCCCCTGCACCATGAGTTAACCCACCACGTTTGACTTCCCTTAAGCGTATCCTAACCCAGCTGTGCTACACGTGTTTTAATCCACGACAACCCATTAACCTCCCTAAAACCGACATAAGTTAGGCTTATGCCATGGATTACCTCCTGTAGGGACTCGAGCTTATAGAAACGATAAGTTTTTCTCGGGCCACCATAGGAGGCGTTTAAACTGGAGCCTTTTTGGTAGGGTCGGAGGTTCGATTCTCGTTAGGAGTACCTCAGCCTGGGATTTCCTTGCACTCGGTCTGGGACTCGGGGCCTGGGAATTCAGTACCGTATATCGCCCTTTATCGTAGATTGTGCGATATATTGTACGATGGCATCGCACGATATTATCGTACTTGTCAGGAGGTGTCAAGGCCACCAAAGGTTTCCTTCTCCCGATCGATCTGATAATGGGGCTGTAATGGCATTTATCATGGCGATATTACGAGACATTTTTCAGGTCATTCTGAGCACCTCATATAGGGGGGAGGGGGGGGGGGGGGGGGTCGGCCCTCCTCAGGTTTTTTTCTAACTTTTTACTCAGACCTCCAAATGACATTCTGAGACCAGCCATGAGTAGGCCTTGGCAAGGGCAGTCCATTGGCACCACTTTGGAACTCGTGAAATAAGTATCTACCCCTTGGGTGGATGGGAGGGTGGGTGAATTAATGGGTGAGTGGGTCGGTAAATGGGTGAGTATGGATGGTATGGCTCCTGCCCTGTGTGGGAATTCCGAGGGTGCCATTATGTGCGCCATATTGTAAACCCCCAGAATCCATATCTAAGTTTTTCAAAAAGGGGTATTTCTATTCAAGGGGTGGGGGGGGGTCAGCCCCCTTCAGGTTTTTTAGGGATAGGTGTCCCCCATTTTTTTATACTCCCGTGCTTGTATATCTTTTTCGGGACTGATTCATTTGACTTGATTTTTTCTGTGTGGACGTGTAAAAGCTATTACCTGTAATAGCCCCTTGATCTCACACTGATTTCCAAGTAAAGGTGTACGATGTCGTAATCGTACGATGTTTCACGATAAATCGTACGATAATTGATAATATCGTACAATATTGACAGCCTTATCCATGGTGCTATATTGTGTTGACTGTTGAATTTCTTTGGGACATGCCAGTCATTTATTCTACGGTTGACCAATAGCTTACTTTCTCTGGATGACACCTCCGCAAGGCAACTATCTGGCCATGGGCCTTCGTCCACATCTCCCCCACCAGGTGGAGCTCCTTAGTCACGACCCCCTTCATCGTGGCCATGATGCACACAACTCAGGGTTGCTGGCTGCCAGGCTGTTAATTGGCTGCTAGGCTGTTTCATAACGTTACGTTTCATGTCTCAAACACAGATTTCAAAGGGTCAATTACGATTAACGATGCAAACGTAGATTTTTGCTATTGACATCATGCGACGTGGATTTAGGCTCACGAAACGTAGATTCTGAAAACATTTATCTGTCATTTATCTGTTGTAGATAATAAATCGTGTTTTTGTATGCGTCTAAAACGTATATTTTGAATAATCCTTGAACAAACCTGATCTTCACTAGGATCTCATTTTTCCGGGTGCGGATGGTTAGTTAGATCATGGTTGCTTTGGTGGTTATCACTGACCCACCAGACTAGCCTGTTATTCCTACGGTACCTTTTGTCCGTTGTGAACTAACAATTTGTTCTCTAGCAAGTTTGCAAGAAAAGCCGAAAATGAGCCACTGTGCATTGTAATATCTCAGTTCATCAGTGCTTGTTATTTTTAAGCCCTTCCTGTACGGTTGAGCAAGTCCCTTTAGCATATTTGTCCTACCCCTGACTGTAAGCATACAGACATACATACATACATACATACATACATACATACATACATACATACATACATACATACATACATACATACAATACATACATACATACATACATACTCATACATACATACATACATACATTACATACATACATACATACATACATACATACATACATACATACACATACATACATACATACATACATACATACATAGAACATACAATACATACATACATACATACATACATATACATACATACATAACATACATACATACATACATACTACATACATACATACATACATACATACATACATACATACATACATACATACACTACATACATACATACATACATACAATACATACATACATACATACATAATATCCTATCAATGTACATGTGGTTTGCTAATGGGTTTCCATTAGCTACAGGTTTCCATTATCTACAGATTTCAATTAGCTACAGGTTTCTATTTCAGCTTAAATATCACAAGATGTAACCATTAAAAAGTCCTCAGAAAACACTCCAATCGAGGATTCGAGGAAGAGAGCATCGCCCAATATGTATCTGCGTCACTGTGCATTATAACAATGGTGATAAGCGCATGGGGACCGCGTGACATATCAGGGCTTTAGGACATTACTTGCAGATCAATTCTGCAGTACAGACCACCGGATTTGGATAACTGACGGGCCGCTGAACTCACACGTCAGAGTGCTAGGTTGCTCCCCAAGCCAGCCACTGTGCTACACCCATAGATTCCAGCATGTTTGGACAGCTGGTTGTGTCAGCTTCAAGGTGCACTAGCCTGGGCTGAATAGAAAGCCAGGGGGGGGGGGCTAGAATGAAGCTGCTTCTTGTAAGGTAGCCGAAAATAAGACTTTTTTAAAAAGTTGTGAAAGGACTTTCACCCCAGGAGTTGGGTCTCCCGACACGAACATCGAGTATCTCTCAAACCCCAATAGACTCTCGATTATTATGTCCTATAAAGTTACGGGCTCTCCCGCCCAGCGGCCCAAGGGTCCCTTGCGGGTCGCTCCCCCCGTGGCCAAGTTGGACTGGAGTAGCCAAATTGCTTGCTGGAGCCATGTAACCAAGTTCAAGTTCTTCCGTTTCTACCTTTGCCCATTGAGTAGTTCTGTAGTGCTCGCTTTTTGTATCAGTCCAGTCAGGAGGAGTCCAGGCCTCAAATTTTCCAGTCATGCCGATCGATTTTTTAATGAGAACAGGTATGTTATCGCATATATCATGGCGATATTTAAAGTCACTTTTCAGGTCATTCTGAGAACCTCATTTATGGGGGGGGGGGGGAGGGGGGGTCAGCCCTCATGTTTTTTGCTAACTTTTTACTCAGACTTCCAAATGACATACTAAGACCACCCATAAGTAGGCCTTGGTAAGGGTACCGTAGTATATTGGCACCACTTTGGACCTCGTGCAATAAGTATTTACCCCCCCCCCCCCCCCCCCCCCCCCCCCCCAACCCCCAGCCCAGAGTATGAGTGGGTACATGGCTGGGTATGGTTTGATAATATGGGTGGGTGAATGGGCAGGTAACATGGGTTAGTATGGGTTGGTGAATAGGTGAGTGGGTGTGGGTGGGCATGTCCCCAGCCCCCCCACACCCCAACCCAGAGGGGGTGCAGAACTGATTTTGACTATCACACAATCCCTGTGGGAATTCCGAGGATACCATTATGTGCGCTACACCGTAAACCCCCTAGAATTCATATCTAAGTTTTTTTTTAAGGATTTATTTCTATAAAGGGGGGGGGGGGGGGGGGGGGGGGGGGGGGGGGCAGCCCTCCCCAGGTTTTTAGGCATGGTGTGACCCGGGTGTGACCTTTTTTCCCCCTCCCGGTCCAGTTGTTATATTACTGTTTGATGTGGGCATCGCAAGGGGAGACAGAATGAGAGGGAGGATATTGTTACATACTCAGCAGAAATCAATGCCGAGACTGAACAGCAGAATATTTTCTGCAAATTGTTAGATGCCTTCAGGCATATCTAATTCTGCCATATGACTTATGTTTCTTCTTCGAAGTGTAGGATCCCGGTTTAGTACCAGGCGAATGGTTCAGTGGTTGATCATTTCGCTGGACTGAAGGTGCTGGGTTCGAATCCCTGTAGGGCTAAGGGGGGAAACAGCAACAGCAACAGCTGGGCGAAGAGAGTGAAAAGCTGGGAAATGATCATTATTGGTGAACAGTTACATTGTGCACACCCGCCTAATCCTCCTAATAGGGTGGATTTCTGCATGTCGCCACATAATACCCCTGCAAGGCATCCGAAGGAGAGGAGCGTTGAGTGAAAATGTATGGGAAGTTGGGGAAAGAGCAGCTACAGCAGAAACGACA
The DNA here is from genome assembly GCA_013435795.1 of Chlamydomonas sp. ICE-L. NCBI lineage: Eukaryota > Viridiplantae > Chlorophyta > Chlorophyceae > Chlamydomonadales > Chlamydomonadaceae > Chlamydomonas > Chlamydomonas sp. ICE-L. The sequence continues at coordinate 2,214,769 of JACBWV010000626.1, forward strand.
ACAACGACAATTGACATCAACCCGCACATTGTTATAGCAATTCAGCGGATGATTTGGGTTCAAGGTTTCTGAAGAACCCGGACTTGGCCTGGGATTCTGAGAACCAAGTCCGAATACAAAGTGGGATAATTGGCCTGGGATTCTGAGAACCAAGTCCGAATACAAAGTGTGCTTCCCAAATCATCCCCTGAATTGCTATAAACCCACGCAAGGCATCCAAAGGAGAGGAGAGTTGCAGCCTCTTCAGACAGCCTCTTCAGACTGAGTGGACATTTATAGGAAGTTGGGGAACCAGCAGCAGCAGCAGCAACAATTGACACGCACATTGAGTACCCTCAAGTTGGCCAGGTGCCCCCCCTGCCACCACACACACACTGTTTCTTCATTGGGTACCGTGTCAGCTTTCAGCAGTAGCTCCATTTTGAGGGTACTGGGTCAAACCACAACCTCTTCCTCACCCAGTTACCCAACCATAAGCAATCCACCCACCAACATCACCGGCACCATCCCCCTCCAACACCTGTAATATACGCCCCTGGTACTGAAACCATGAACCCAACCAAAAGCAACCCACCCACCCATATTTACCAACTATATCCCTCACAAACACCCGGGATACACGCACCTGGTACAGAAACATACGCGCCTTGGTAAGCTAGTCTAAGAACGAGGCTTCTCCTTCTTTCCCTGCAATGAAAACAAAAAGTGATTTGTTAAAGTTTACATTTTCCTGGTAATCATGTTTTTACTACCCAAGACGGTGAGCAGCCAAATTGCTGGCTAAAGCTATGTAACCAAGTTCAAGTTCCCTGCAAGCCAGACATCAAAAGAGGAATCCAGAGTTAAATTTTATCCAAGGAAATATATATTCCCTGCAGTTCCATGGTATGTTATTGGCTGAGCCCCCTCTTCAAAAGGGGGCGGGAGCCCCCATGTTGACCCATTAGTCCGTCCGACCGAAAAATTGAAAATTGAAGCCAGACAGATCAGCCATCGGTTGCGAAACTAACTCGCTTCGTTCAGTTGCCACCTTTCGTTCCGTTGCCAACACTCTCCGCCAATTTTCCGCTTGGGACGCTGCGTAGGACTTGTTCACAACTATTTTCCCCCTGCTGCTTTTCACCGCTACATTCCATGGTTGCTTTTCATTCCTATTCTTCACCTCAGTTTTCCCCTGCTGCTTTTATCCAGAACATTGCATGGCTGGCTTTCACCCCTTATCTTCACCGCTATTTCCCCAGCTGCTTATGTCCGCTGCATTGCATTGCTGCTTTTCACCCCCTATCCTTCGCTGCTGTTTCCCCTGCTGCTTTTCACCCCCATCCTTCACCTCTGTTCTTCCCTGCTGCTTTTCACTCCTATCCTTCTCCTCTGTTTTCCCCTGCTGCTTTTCTCCGCTACATTGCATGGCTACTTTTCACCCCTCATCTTCACCCCTATTTTCCCCAGCTGCTATGTCAGCTGCATTGCATGGCTACTTATCTCTTCATTGCTTCACCGCTGTTTTCCCCTGCTGCTTCTCTACACAGTTTTCCCCTGCTGCTTATGCCCGCTGCATTGCATTGCTGCTTTTCTCTTCATTGCTTCACCGCTGTTTTCCCCTGCTGTTTTTCTCTGCAGTTTTCCCCTGCTGCTTTTCTACACAGTTTTCCCCTGCTGCTTATGCCCGCTGCATAGCATTGCTGCTTTTCTCTTCATTGCTTCACCGCTGTTTTCCCCTGCTGCTTTTCTCTGCAGTTTTCCCCTGCTGCTTGTCATTCCTTTTCTTCAGCCCTGTTTTCCCCTGCTGCTTTCTCCTGCAGCATTGTATGGCTGCTTCTCACAACCGCTCCACACGGATCCTTTCCGAATCGGTGTCCTACTCCTGATGGGCCTTCACACTCATGCTCAGGTCACCTTTAGATCCCCAGGATAATGAATCCCCTAATTATTTATGCCCAATATCATTACGGGTTAACAGTGACGTTAGGTTGGGGGGTCGAATCTAGATCTCCAGGATAATTAATCCCCTAATTATTTAAGTAGGCCCCATATCATAACGGGGTTACCATTACGTGAGGTCGGGGAGTCAAATCTAGATCCCCAGGATAATTATTCCCCTAATTACTTATGTACTCCCAATACCATAACGGGGTAACCATTACTTGAGGTCAGGAATTCAAAGCTAGATCCCCAGGATAATACAGGTGCTTGCTACCAATCCCCCTTGACTTCCCCCGACACAAGCTAGATGCGTATCTGGTAGTGCGGGGTAGTGAGACATTCTTCCTCTATCATCGATCTGACCCCGCTAGATTCCCCTTGACACAAGCTAGATCCCCAAGATAATACAGGTTTTGGCTACCTATCCCCCTTGACTTCGCCTTGAGACGAGCTAGATGCGTATCTGGTAGTGCGGGGTAGTGAGACATTCTTCCTCTATCATCGATCTGACGCCGCTAGATTCCCCTTGACACAAGCTAGATCCCCAAGATAATACAGGTTTTGGGTACCTATCCCTCTTGACTTCGCCTTGAGACGAGCTAGATGCGTATCTGGTAGTGCGGGGTAGTGAGACATTCTTCCTCTATCATCGATCTGACGCCACTTGATTCCCCTTGACACAAGCTAGATCCCCAGGATATTACAGGTTATAGCTCCCCAGGCATGCATTGTTGAAGCTGCTGAGTACCTGCTGCTCGCATCGTACCTGCCTAGAAGCTGCTGCTCTTAGCAAAAATGCTGCCTAGAAGCTGCTGCTCATAGCTCATAAGGAAAACTATGAAGGTCGTGCGCCCATTAGCTGGAGTGACGGGCGTTCTATAATGAAAACGATGTACTAGCATCAACTCGGGCATTCTAAGCAATTGCCAACTTAGGGTGCGACACAGAGAAAAGAAAAAAGATAGCATCATGCATACCCAACGTACCTTGAACAACGCAATGAGGGCAACACCGGCCACCTTCACAACCTTGAAACGGACACCGGGAATATCACCGACGGCATGACCGCGGCGACCGAATCCAGCAACCAGGACCTCATCCTGCAATTCCAAATGAGGGCTCAGTCATATAAAAAACATGCAGATACATATACACTTCAAATGGGTGGTGGGTGGTGGTGGGTGGAGGTGGTGGTTGGTCGGTTGCTGTTGTTGTTGTTGGTGGTGGTGGTTGATTGATTATTGTTGGTAGGTGGTTAAGGTCGTAGCTGAAAAGAAATATTTGAATTCCTAACCAAAACTTAAACTCAACGCTGCCTTTGCCTAGTCAGATAAAAAACATGCAGATACATATACACTTCAAATACAATATTTCAAGAACCTCGACTTGCGTTTCCAAGAGAGGGATGGGGACATAAACATATACACTGTAAATGCAATGCAACCAGGACCTCATCCTGCATGTCCAGGTGAGGGCTTGGGTCAGATACAAGACACGCAGATGATCAAGATACAATTACACTGCAAATGCAAACTGAGGTTCCAGAACCTTGACCTGCGTTTCGAAGCGAGGGATGGGGACATCCACATATACACTGTGAATGCAATTCAACCAGGACCTCATCCTGCATTTCCAGGTGAGGGCTTGGGTCTGATACAAGACACGCAGATGATCAAGATACATTTACACTGCAAATGCAAACAGAGGTTCCAGAACCTCGAGCTGCGTTTCGAAGGGGACATAAACATATACAATGTGAATACAATGCAACCAAGACCTCATCCTGCATGTCTAGGTGAGGGCTTGAGTCAGATACAAGACGCGCTGATGATCAAGATACATTTACACTGCAAATACAATGGTTTCAGATCCTCGACCTGTGATTCCAAGTGCCCGATCGAGATATATACATACACTGAAAATACAGCGCAACCAGAATCTCTTACTGTGTTCCAAGATGGGGGCTCTAGCCAGTGGGTAATAGAATCAAATTAATTATATTTTTCTGTAGTATTAAATGGATTCCACATTTCGACTGCCCAAATCGAATTGGTTAGTCATGTCATGTATATAAAATACAATGCAACCAAAAACTCATCCTGCGTTTCCAGATTAGAGATAGAGTCAGATATATACAGAAATATGTACACTGCAAATACAATGCAACCAGAACCTGCATCCTGCATTGTTGCCCAGAGTCACCCCATTGTCCGTTTGTCTGTTGTGTTGCCAGCTCCTAACCCCGGCCCTAACTGGCCCCTGGCCCTGTCGTAAACCCTGGCTTTGGTCCGCTGCACTCTGTTTAATATATGTAGGGAGCTGCCTAGAAGCTGCTGCTCGTGTCTGAAAATGAAACTAGTTGTGGGTATGGTAGCTCGTTCTACATACACCTGTTCATACACAAGACATACACCAGCCAGAATATAAACCCATACCTAATGCTGTAAAAGAAATACACCAGCCTGAAACTAACCCCACACCCAATCGTATACATGACAGACATAAGCCAGAATCTAAACCCCAAACCTATTTTAAAAGTGTAGAAACAGGCTCCTTTATCGCCACCAGAGTGATTAGTGAAGGATGTAAACATATTGTGGTTTGACCCCGGACAGGGAAGGGGAAGTGCCTACAAGCTGTTAAGCACAGCTCCGAAAAGAAACAAAAATAGGAGGCAAGCTGAACCTACACTTAATCCTACATAAACATATATATACTCACGTTCTCCTCAATAAAGTTGAGGCATCCGTCCAAGGGGACGAAAGCAGCAATCTTCTTTCCGTTCTTGATCAGCTGAACCCTATGGGTGGGTAGAGAAGGGTTGAGGAACAGTCGTTCAGCAACACTATGAGAACTAGTGGGTGGGTAGAGGAAGGTTGAGGGACAGTCATTGAGCAACATCATGGGAGTCTTTATGGTGAGATGGTTATGCCAGCATGAGGACTAGTGGGCGGGTAGAGGAAAGTTGAGGGACAGTCATTGAACAACATCATGGGAGTCTGTGTGGTGAGGTGGTCATGCCAGCATGAGAACTAGTGGGCGGGTAGAGGAAGGTTGAGGGATAGTCATTGAGCAACATCATGGGAGTCTGTGTGGTGAGGTGTGCGGTGAGGTGGTTATGCCAGCATGAGAACTAGTGGGCGGGTAGAGGAAGGTTGAGGGACAGTCATTGAGCAACATCATGGGAGTCTGTGTGGTGAGGTGTGTGGTAAGATGGTTATGCCAGCATGAGGACTAGTGGGCGGGTAGAGGAAGGTTGAGGGACAGTAATTGAGCAACATCATGGGAGTCTGTGTGGTGAGGTGTGTGGTGAGATGGTTATGCCAGCATGAGAACTAGTGGGCGGGTAGAGGAAGGTTGAGGGACAGTCATTGAGCAACATCATGAGAGTCTGTGTGGTGAGGTGTGTGGTGAGGTGGTTATGCCAGCATGAGAACTAGTGGGCGGGTAGAGGAAGGTTGAGGGACAGTCATTGAGCAACACCATGGGAGTCTGTGTGTGATGTGTGGTGAGGTGTGTGGTGAGGTGGTTAAGCCAGCATGAGAACTAGTGGGTGAGTAGAGGAGGGTTCAGGGATAGTCATTAAGCAACACCATGGGGGTCTGTGTGGTGAGGTGTGTGGTGAGGTGGTTATGCCAGCATGAGAACTAGTGGGTGGGTAGAGGAGGGTTCAGGGACAGTCATTAAGCAACACCATGGGGGTCTGTGTGGTGAGGTGTGTGGTGAGGTGTGTGGTGAGGTGGTTATGCCAGCATGAGAACTAGTGGGTGGGTAGAGGAAGGTTGAGGGACAGTCATTAAGCAACACCATGGGGGCCTGTGTGTGAGATGCGTGGCGAGGTGCGTGGTGAGGTGGCAACGCCAGCATGGGATTAGTAAGATTAGTAAGATGTCTTAAAAGCTCATGGGTGACATCAAGACATCCTAGTAAGATGGTGTCTTAATGTCACCCATGACCGTTTAATACATCTTGGTCAAAAGTCTTAAAAGCTTATGGGTGTGTCGTGTTATATGAGCTTTAAAGACATCCTAGTAATATGTCTTAAAAGCTTTCGGGTGCGTTGTGTTATATGAGCTTTTCAGACATCGTAGCAAGATGTCTTAAAAGCTTATAGGTGTGTCGTGTTATATGAGCTTTTAAGACACCAAGAAGGGAACGACAATATGCTATCATATAATATCATGTCATCATATGGTGCCGGCAGTCTGGCTAGGCTAAAGTCTCCAATTATATACTGTAGCAAATTATGCAATTTGTATGATATCACATGATACCATGCTTGCCTGGAGTCAAGATCATAAGAGTGCCGGTCCCTACATGCAAGGGCGTTAAAACCTACAGTATATGAATGCTTCATTGACTACGTGATACAAGTGAAGGGCCACATAGCTTGAGGGCTACGTAGTCAAAAATATATGAACATAAAATGTTATGAAAATTATGTGTATTATTTTGCTGCAGCTGTAACTTAGCTCACTATACAAGCGCCCTCATCTTCCCCCACTCCACTCCACTCCACCCCCACCCACCCACTCACATAAGCTTGGCCCCGCTACCAGTGGCGATCACTACCAGGGACCCGTGTAGAGATAACCATCCGCTAGCCTAAGACTTCCCCGCCCCGCCCCAAGACCCCCCGGACCACCGTCACGGCCGCCCTAATCGCTACCAGGAGCCCAACCTTGAAAGACAAAAACTCCCTGATCGCTTCCAGAAGACCCCCTTTTAGAATCGGAAAAAAAACTCTGACCCACACCAACAAAAACAGTGGCCAGTAGATATATTCAACTGCTCAACAGTGCTCTAGGGTGCTCGTTACCATAGCATGGCAATATGTAGCACCCTAGCACATCAACTTAGCAGTCCCAAGTCCTACCTGGCACACTTTCGGATAGCGGAGTTGGGCTGCTTGGCCTCAATGCCACTGTGAATGGATCAAGAAGGTGGAGGAAAATTGTAAGACAAGGCCATGACAAAAGCAGTGACAAAGCTATTGTGTCCAGTGTAGTACCGCTGAACCAGTTTGCAGTACGTTGTACATTGTCTTAGACAGGTAGTTGTTAACCCAAGACAAACACACGTATTGGGGGGGTCATCTAACCATTTCCCAACTGCCAAAACTAGGACAATGTAGCCATCATCGCTATCATCACTTAGCTAGCAAAGGGTACAAGCAAGAAAGCAAAGACGCAAGGGTTGGAGTGGAGTCCACTTGGCAGCTGAGGAGTCAATCAATGAACAACGCTAGGCAGAAGAAGTAGGGAAAAAGTGGCGTGGCTTACTTACATCTTCTCCAGGACGATGCCCTTGGAGTGAGAAGCTCCGGCGAAGGGCTTCTTGTACTCGCTACGCAGAAGATGCAGGAGGCGGGGTTAGGTTAGATGGTCCTTAGGCCAGATGGAGGCTCAGCGAGCGAGCTGGGGTATATTAAAGCGCATGCAGCGATCAAACGGCGAAATATAGCGATGGAGAAACTAGCAAGCATGTGTGTACTACGGATATTTAGAGGGAAAGTCCAGGCGTCTTTGAGGAGCAGACGGCTCAGCTTTTAGATGCCCACAGTTCACCCTAAGACTGTAATAACACCATCACAATTTTGCTTCTTGAAAACCGAGCTCGGCACCCCACCTTCCAAGATGGCTCTTGTTGTAGTCCTTGTCGGCCCACCTCTCCTCCCTACGGAGATTCTTGAGCTTACGCCCGGCTCCCATACCACGAGTCTTACTGCGGAGGAGAACAACAAAAGGGCGCTACATGAGAACTGTCTCGCCGAGGCTGCCAAGCTGCGAAATCGCTATCTTACCCCATCTTTAAGGATTTGTTGCTGTGATAAAAGCTAACCTGAAAGGAAAGAATGTACGCGCTAGGGGACTAAATGGAGGCTGCTGCACTACAAGTACGAGGTACAATATGGAACGGTAGTTGACATGGCGCCATGCATTGGCCCACTGCGGCCTACTGGCACCGTAGTTGCTTAGCGGCCTGTAGCTCTATGCATTGAGCGCGGATCGCGGATCGCTCCTTCATAGCAGAAGTCATGAATAAAATGAATTCCCCACCTTTCATTATTAATGCTTTTAAAGCTCTTCATGCCCATACCACTGCCCAAGTTATGAACAACGGTAAACTTTCCAATGAATTCAATGTATATTCAGGCGTTAGACAAGGTTGTCCTTGGGCTCCTCTCCTCTTTATTATCTTAATGGAACCTTTTGCAGAAGCCATCAGAAGTAACACAGATATTCATGGGATTGACATTCCCAAATATTCCATACCCCCCCAAACCAGTACAGATTGTGTCTCTGTCAAATTCTCAGGTTATGCGGATGACTCTACTATCTTCACCTCTGATATTTCAAGCATGTTACGCCGTTATAACATTTTCCATCTTTTCCATCAAGCATCAGGTGAAAAACTCAATCTCAACAAGTGCATCATTATGCTTATTGGTGATTTCCCCAACAATCATATCCAACACCTTAAAGATTGTTATCCCAATACTCCTATTAAAACTCAGCATCACTGCACAATTTATCTAGGATCTCCTATGGGGGATTCAGACCCTTCTTTCTGGAACTCCATTCTCACGAAATTCCAGAATAAAATCTCATCGTTAAAATTTTTGAACCTTTCTCCTTTTGGCAGAGCCCGCACAGCTCAATCGTATGCCCTGTCCTGCATATGGTACGCCCTAGGCCACTCCAACCTCCCTTCTTCTCATGATTATATATGTAAAATCACCTCTCTTTACCGTAATTTTGTGCTCAATAATCATGACAGTATCCCCAATAAATTTGGTTCAGAATGCTATAGAATCTCTCTTAATTCAGCTCAACTCCACCCTAAATATGGAGGTTTAGGTTTATTAATGATCCCTAAATACCTGGATGTTATCAGGTTCATGCATTTGGTTAAAATCATCCGTCGCCCCAACTCCTCTACTTTTCATATTCTCGCACATCTCTGTAATGTCCTTACCCGTCCTTGGAATTTAGGCCTATATGGTCTTCTTTGCAACAAACCCATCATTCAAAAACAAATTAATCATTCAACCCTTCTTAAAAGCTTGCATGCCCTCATCTCGTACTTCCCGATCAATAAACTTTCACAACCACTCATCCCCCCCCTTATCCTCACGGAACCTTTATTTTTCAACCCGAATTTCAATACCGAAAATTCAGGTCATAGTATTAATTCCTGGAAAAATATTGCATATGCTGGCCTCACTATGGTCCAGCATATTTGGGACACCAGCAAGCAATCCTTTATTACCACCCCAGATTGGATACGTCACCTTCCTCACTTAAAATTCAGAGAAAATAAACGTGCGCTTCTTATCTCTGCTATCCGTAATAACCCCCTCATGATTCAAGCTTTAGGTTCCACCAACCATCATAATTACACCAACACAGATTTTATCGACTCCTGGCTCGAATCATGGGGCTGGGAAAACATCGATTCGCTAGATACCATCTCTACCTCCAAGCTCTATCAAGGCATCTTCCCCCATTACCCCCCTAGATTTATCCATCAATGGAATGATATTCTTCTATATGAACATATACAACTCACTCACAATTGGTTTAAATTCATCTGGAAACTCTCTATCCCTCGGAAAATGAAAGACATGCTTTATTCTTTACTCAATAACTCTCTTCCCACTATTTGCAAAGTTACTCACACTGCTAATCACCTTTGCCCTACGTGCACACAGTCCACTGACACTATCCCACACATCCTAGTTGAATGCCCGTATGCCCAATCCCTCTGGAAATGGGCTTGCTCAGTTTACACCCGTTGGAAACCCAACGCTAGATTCTCTAATTTCACATTCCAATTATGGATCCAACTCCTGTCCAAAACAGACACCCTTGAATGGATATTTTGGTCCATTCCTGTCTTCAAAACCCTTTGGCTTGCCCGCTGTTCCAAACTTTATTCTGATACGACTTTTCTTTCAATGAATTATGCTCTCGTTGCATATCTCAATGGCTCTCATCAGCCTTGATTATGTCTAATTACTACAGCCCTAACCTTTTCCACCCCATCATCTCTGTTAACCCCTCATCCCATTCCATTACCTGGAATGGCCCTTCTTTTAATCAACCCTTATCCTTCCCACTTTCCGGCTAACAAACTTTTCTTTCTACCTATATATGCAAATGCTAATAACAAGGTTTCAAACTTATCAAGTATCCCTTTCGCTGCAAACCCTATCCCCTTTTCTATAGACCTCTACCACCTCTACCACCTTGGAATTCGACTTAGAGGATATCCAACTTGAGCAGAACTCCATAAAGGACGTTGCCAATGTCACCATTCATGCTCACATCGAGCTTATTGCCGCTCTAAAACAGGGGGAGTGGCCACCCAATTCAGCAAACCTGCTGAAAAGGGCAATTCTTGACTTGGCCGCCGTCTCGTGGAGTTCCTCGAGTAACCAGCTCATCCAGGCCACCCCTACACACATCGTCACAGCCAGAGGCTTTCACAAAGGGGCAGACTACCATGTCGCCCTGGACCTGGATGACATCACACTGGGTTGCCACTTAGTGGCTCTTCACCCAGTCCAACATGGCTCCCTTTTTACAGCATCCTCCTTTGCAGATGCTGTCTCGCACCCCCCTGAAATTCAGATCAGGATAGCTTATCATGCCTCTACAGGCTCCATTGTGGGCCAGATGATTGAGACTGAGTTCTTTCCAGTTAGGGTCCAAGGCCCCTTGCTTGTTAGCTTGCTTGCTTGCTTGGTCCGTTGCAACCCCTGTTTTTACCTTGCTACCCCCTCCTCTGGCCTCCAGGTCTACACAGATGGTAGCCTAATAAAAGGTCAACCAGGGCATCCTAGCAAAATAGGTGCTGCAGTATATGTCCCGGCTGCAGGACAAAGCTACACCATCAACCCTGGGGGAATAGGGGCCACCAAAACTAACAACCGGGCAGAATTGGTAGCCATCCACCAAGCCCTTCTCAACATTGATTATGACAAATCTCTTACCCTTCATACAGACAGCCTCTGCTCTCTTCAACTTATAAAAAAAATGATTCATGACCCCACCACAACAACCCGTTCCATTCATACTGAATTACTGCAATCAATTCAAAAACACCTCATTCAACGCATCCTGCATGGCTCACACACCACCCTTTGTAAAGTCCGTTCCCACACAGGTATCCTTGGAAATGACAGAGCAGACACTCTGGCACGCAAGGCAGCTGAGCACCCTACCTCAACTAATTTTACTGATAACACTGGGGAAATCCCCCGCCACAATGTTTACTGGCCTACAGTTCAACCTCCTCGTACACCCATGGGAGATATCCCCCCAAGAATTTTAGCACCTAACCTTACACAAGGTATCACCTCTAACCTACCCACTAGCTGCCACCTTGGTCAACACCCTCTTAAAGGGATTTATGCAACCACCTGGGCTGAAAACACCCCCCACCAACTTCCTCAAGCAAGTAACAAATTTTGGACCTCAACCCACCAACCCTAAGTGCGCCTACTTTGCATATTGTAGGAGTGGCACCACCATTCGAACTGAATCCTCTGTGTCGCTGGTTTGTGTCGGGAGACCCACCTCCTGGGGTGAAAATCCTTTCACAACTAAAAAAAAAAAAAAAAAACCCTTATCCAGCATAAAACTAAATTCCACATCCTTAAAGCCCGCTGGGGTAGGCTGTGGAAACTCCCTTATATTACAAGCACTCACCCACCCACGAACTCCCTATGCCCCATCTGCCACACCTGTGAGGACGGAGCGGGCCACATCCTGGCGGGCTGCACACACCGGACTTTCAAGGGGCTCTACATCAAGAGACATGACGCCGCAGTGCGACTCATCCACAAGGCCATCTGCACAGGAGCCCTAGGATCTCGCAGAATGATCATGGACGCTGGCAAGGAAGAGGACCTTCCCAGGGGGGTCCTGGGCAAACGTCTCCCCGACTGGCTACGCCCCTCCACTATTACTGTAGCGGATTGGAAGAGGATGAGACCTGATCTTGCCGTCCTACCTGACATAGACTCTCCTACCTGTATGTCTGATAAAGAACTCTGGGTTCTTGAGCTTGGATACTGCTCTGATACTAATCACGCTACTAAGTTTATTACTAAACATGCCCAACATGTTGAATTAGTCAATGGCCTTCGATCGGCTGGATACCTTGTTCACTATGAAGTTATTACCGTTGGTACAACTGGTACTATTCCTACCTCTTTTTTGACTTCTATGACCACTCTTGGACTTCAGAGATCCTGTGCCCTCAAACTGGCGGACACAGTCCATTCTCACACCATTACTAGTTTCCAGAGTATTTTACAGTGCAGACGCTTTATGGAAACACACCCCGGGTCGATACCCGGGGACTAGCACACAGACCGTCCCCCCTCTCAGGTTTTGTCTTACCAGCTGTATTGTGCCGGTGCTTCCCAACCGGGGTGAAAAACCCCCGTATTAAGCTGCACTGGCATGATGGGGCTACGGTGCCTGCCGTTCAGGCATCGGTGGTAATTCTTTTTACTGAGATGGTCCTACGGTGACTATAGCTAGCTCCGGCTTACGCTATGGTGTCCTTAACTTCACGTCCTGTGAGTAACGGTTCTACACGGATGTAACAATTTAAATTTCAATTTCAAGTCCAAGGCCCCCTCCTGGTTGGGCTAGATCTTCTTAACCCCCTTCTGGACCGTATGGGTAAGAAGCATAGCCTTTGGACCCACTGTCATGGAGCTATTCTAGATGAATTCAAACCTGTCTTCTTACATGGCAAGAGCATTCCCTCCTCTGACATCCTCATGAGGGTTAGCGGGCTTGCCCCGGATACCCTTGAGAAGGTTCAAGTTCAGCTCCCTCTGCATGATATCTTCAAGGGTCGAGAACACGCAGACGCCCTTCCGACCAAGCAGACCTATACCTTCTTTTTCAAGCGGAGGAAGCTGTCCTCTACCTCCCCTGAGATTCCGCTACCAGTAGCCTCCACCTCTTCCATGAACAGAAAGCGCCACTTTGAAGATACCGATATGCTATCCCCTTAATCCCTCTTCAGCAGAGTCCCTACAGCCCCTCATCCCTCTTACCCCTAGTTGAACCAGACACTTTGTCCTCTCCTGTACTCTGGGTTTTCTTCCTGCCTTTTGTAGTAAGAAAAAAAAAAAAAAAACTCCTGTTATAACCTTGCCTTAGCCCATTAGTTCTTTAGCTCTGGTGCCAGGTGTTTTTGTGGCGGTCTTGGACTCTCTTTCAGTTCTTCTTTACCTCGGCTGTCCTGGCCTCCCAGGCAGATTCCCCGCTTTACTGCTAGGCACCTTATGTTGTTGTCTTTCTTCATAGTCCTCTAGTTTCCTCTTTTTCTCTTTTTCGGCTCAGAGCTGCCTTTTTGGAGTAGTTTTGTCTTCCTTCTGCTGAGTACCTCCCCCTTGTATCTCTACCCTGGTAGCCCTCGACAATCCTGCTCTATCGGGCAGCTCGCCGGGGGTATCTTGGTTGCACTCGACAACACTGCTCCATCGAGCAGCTCGCCGATACACTGCCAAGTACCACTGTAGAGTCCTGGTTTTCTAAGGTACCCGGGCGACCCTCGACTCCACTGCTTTACTGGGCAGCTCGCCGGTGTACTACCAGTACCACCTTGTTTTCAGTTTCTACCACCTTTTTGTTCCGTCCTGCCCTTTGTTCTACGACTGGCAGCAGTAACTTACTGCCAAATCCATTGACCCAGGCCAGCTGGGGCTACGTACCGGCACCGCCCGGCATTGCCCTAGTGCTGTGCCCTCCCAAGTCCTGCCATCTGGTTTGCAAGACTTCTTAGCTTGCAGCCCTCGACGCCACTGCCCTATCAGGGGGTAGCGTCGTCGATGTACTGCTAAGTACCGTCAGACGGTTCAGTTGTTTTCACGGTCTTCTACTCTTTGTAACAATTTTCACTATGCATTGAGCGCTGCTTTCTCCTCCTCCCGTTGAGACAGTACAGTGGAGGCGTGTTCCTTAACCTGAAATACAGGTGCCAGCCTCGCACTGGCATATTCCTGTTGCTATGTCTCCTGTTCTTCTCACATCGTAGATTGTGATGCTCTAGCGCTCATACTACTGGTATCTATGTTCACTCTATCCACAGACTGAGCGGGTTGTATTCCATTAAGCAGGGTTCTAATTTGGAAAAGAAACCAGTACCATAATGTAGAGCCATGGTACTCCTAAAAGCCTCAGGGGTGCTAGTAACAGCCGTGCTTGCCCCCAAGAGGCAGCCCCCAAGACTCGCATGTGGCACCCCCGAAACACAATGGTCCATAATTTAGCACTTGCGCTACATGCAGGTTTGTTCAGGGCCCTCGTGACTGACATGTGCCCCTGTTGTACCCCTCGTCATCAGGTGCCTAATTCTCGGGTCCAACCAGGTCCAACGCTGGTTTTTGGTACCAACATACTTGCTGATATTGCCGTACGCGCCTCAAGTCTTGGCAAACGGTTTGGCAAACGGCCCTTTGCCAAACCGGATTAGGGATCCAATTTGAGACCACTCCAGGTGGTTGTCCTTTGTCAAGTTACGGTTACCATGGTACTCTGTTTACTAAGCCTTAGCAAGGTAAATGTTCCTGATTTGAATTGCTGCATGGTTTTATTTTCAGCAAGCTTGGGCAGAATGCTTCGTGAACTTGACCTTGAACCGTATAATGTACTTGACCTTGAACTTGGTTACATGGCTCCAGCCAGCAATTTGGCTGGCTGGAGCCATGTACTGGACTACTGGTCTGGCTACTACGCCCTAGCAAGTTTAATGCTCCTGGTTTAAATTGTTACATGGTTTTACAGCAAGCTTGGGCAGACTAATTGGTGAACATGTGACAAGGAAATGTAACATAACATAAGATCCTTTACCAACGGGATTTTAGGTCTGAGCTTGAGACAGTCAAAGCCGTAGACCCCTTTGCCAAGTTAGCTTTGCAAATTATCATGCTTTTCCGAGACCCACTTTTAGAGGGGAAATAACATTTGCCAATACTCAATCTCGCCAATACTTGTACGGTACTGTGCAATGGTACAGACAAGTAAATGAATGTGAAACACACGCGCTAGGGGGTCAGGGATTTGCGTGAGTTGGCTGAAGAACCATCTAGCAATTAAAATTAGAAGACTGCGAGCAGCCAAAGTGCTGACCGAAGCCATGGAACCGGCCAGAGCAGCCTGAAGGCCGACTGGGCACGTCCAGAAGAATAATTGTTACATGTTTCTACACGCCTGAAGGCGTATAATCGAGTACAACATACAATTCATTCCCGTTAACCGTAAACCCGAGATACCCAAGGAAAACAGGGAGTACAACAACCAGGATACGAACGTAAGGGTTGTTGAGACCATGTATTCATACCAACTTACGTGGAGAGATACAAGTGGTCATAGTACCCCATGGTTGGGCAAGTCCCTTTAGCCTCTTTGGCTTCCCCATGGACTGTAACAACACACAGTACCTATGGATTCTCTGCTCGCACACAGTGCACAGCCTGCTAATATAATACTGAATTAATCCAATCCGCAACCAGTGTTCATCCGATTTAATTAATCCAATCCTCACTACCACGATTATATAATATCAAGTTAGTAAATCATAGCAAGATAGGAGTAGAATATGGGTATCAAGTTATAGTACTATCAGTGTTTTAATGTATTGCTGTTCCGTATACTTGACTTTAATAATAATTATGATTAATTATTTTAATTTAGGCTAGCACAGGATTTATGGCTGCATGTACATACATAAATAGTACGCCTTATAACAAAGGCGCGTGGTTAAGGGAGCCAGCCCGTTTGCTTGCACTGGGGCCAACCACCATGCCTGAATGTCTTCATCATGATACAGATTTTAGCCTATTTGGCCACGCCTGGAATGTAACAACTTACATGCGATATAAGCATCATCACATAACCTTTATATCCCCCAGACTTGGGGTCGGGGCACTCGAATTTCTCCAGTAGCCCAGTCATCCTATGATGGGGTCTTGCAGGGCTTTTTGGCGGAGCACCCCCTCCTGGAGGGAGTGAGCCCCCAGATTCACCCTATCGTCCGTCCGACCGACTGAGACGAAGCCTGACTCGTCACCCAACTGTCTCATAAGTCATAACTAACTGGCTGCGGTCAGCTCCAGTTACTTGCCACCTGTTGTTCCGTTGCCAACACTCTCCACCAATTTTCCGCGTTGCTTGCAACGCTGCTTAAGACTTGTCTTTATAGCTTTTCTTTTCAGCTATGAGTAGCAGCTTCTAAGCAGCTCCCCTGACTGGCTATCCAGCCCAACCTGGCCCAACCCAGTGCACCTTGATGCCAACACAACTACCTTTCCAGAACTGCTGCAAGCTTGGCACTAAGCTAAGTGGCTGGCTTAAGGATCTGCCTAGAAGCTGCTAAGACAAACTGAAAAGAAAAGCCCTGCTTTTCTTTACCGGCCCCCAATGAGGGCTCTACCTCGGTACGACACCCGTACTACCGGCAGAGCCGATTTTTGTACCTATGGGTTCAAAGTCGACTGAGGCCTTCATCCCACGCCAATCGACCAAGGCCTTCGTCCCACACTACCTGCGCATGAAACCAGGCGGGTCACCTTTGGTTTCAGCTACGGGCAGCAGCTTCTAGGCAGCTCCCCCCCCTGCCTATCCAGCCAACCCTAACGCAGTCTAGTGCACCTGCGCGCTGATGTCATCAGTACCGTATTCTAGACACAGTTTTGGGCCACGCGTAGCAGCTTCTAGGCAGCTTCTCTGGCTGGCTATTCAGCCAAAGTGGGCGTAAGCTATTGCACATGGAAGCTCATTTCGTTGGCTGACCAGCACCGCTGAACTATTTGGTTGGCCCAACGGCTGGCTCAAGGAGCTGCCTAGAAGCTGCAGCGCGTCGCTAAAAAGAAAAACAGTGATTCTAGACCTATTGAAGATTTTGTGCTTAGCCCAGTGGTTAGTCAGGGAGCTAGCTGCCTAGAAGTTGCAGGCCATAGCAAAAAAATGCAGCGGGGCCTGTGGTCCAACAAAAGAGTGTTGAGTGACGAGCCAGCCTCGCGAATGAGCCAGACAGATGGGCAACAGAACCACTGGGATATTGTGGTCCAGCTCCTAAGCTGTTCCCGAGTGACGAGCCAGCCTGGCGAATGAGCCAGACAGCCGGGCAACAGAACCACTGGGATGTTGTGGTCCAGATCCTAAGCTGTCCCCGAGTGACGAGCCAGCCTGGCGAATGAGCCAGACAGCCGGGCAACAGAACCACTGGGATGTTGTGGTCCAGATCCTAAGCTGTCCCCGAGTGACGAGCCAGCCTGGCGAATGAGCCAGACAGCCGGGCAACAGAACCACTGGGATGTTGTGGTCCAGATCCTAAGCTGTCCCCGAGTGACGAGCCAGCCTGGCGAATGAGCCAGACAGCCGGGCAACAGAACCACTGGGATGTTGTGGTCCAGATCCTAAGCTGTCCCCGAGTGACGAGCCAGCCTGGCGAATGAGCCAGACAGCCGGGCAACAGAACCACTGGGATGTTGCGGTCCAGATCCTAAGCTGTCCCCGAGTGACGAGCCAGCCTGGCGAATGAGCCAGACAGCCGGGCAACAGAACCAATGGGATGTTGTGGTCCAGATCCTAAGCTGTCCACGAGTGACGAGCCAGCCTGGCGAATGAGCCAGACAGCCGGGCAACAGCACCACTGGGATGTTGTGGTCCAGATCCTAAGCTGTCACTGAAACATCACGAAATTAATAAATTGAGCGACAGAATGAACTCAACTTCAGAATCATATTCTGAATGTCCTCCAGCTTCTTAAGAACAACAGAATCTTACTCTGAATGTCTATTCCGAACTACATAATCATATTCTGAATGTCCTGCAGCTTCTTAAGAACAACAGAATCTTACTCTGAATGTTCTTCCGGCACTACGGAATCTTACTCTGAATGTCCTTCCAGCACTACGGAATCTTATTCTGAATGTCCATTCCGCACTACAGAATCTTATTCTGAATGTCCTCCAGCTTCTTTAGCACCTCTCCTGTGGTGCGGTCCAACTCCTCTGCTATGCTCTTCTGCTTGGCGGGGGGGAGCGTGGGGAACTGAGCACACAGGTCACCATCCACGCAGTCCTTGACGGGGAAGTACGAGGAGCGGTACGACATGTGGTCTCGCCCACACAGGGGGGGTCCTTCCTGGCGCAAGTGCATCTCTAGGTGGGTGAAAAAGTCGACGTCCTCGCGGCTGGTGAAGGGGTACAGGGCGCCAATAGAGCCCATGACAGTGGCGTAGATGATCACCTCCTGGCCGCCAGGCTGTAAGCTGGCCCGCTGCATGGAGGTGATGGTGTCGCCCACGTGGAAGTTATTGATGGGTTCGAGCTTGTTGGGCGCTCCGCCTAATTTGCCCAGAGCAATGGCAAGCTTCCCTCCTGTGGGGTCCTCGTCTACTGCTGCTGAGACGTCGGGTGGCAGGCGCAGTACTGCCACGTTGCCGAACTTGTCTGCACATGCAATCGTGTTGTAGTCCAGCGGCAGGACGGCGGTGGTGAAGCGGGGCGCGGTGTCATCCGCGAAAATATAAAGCGCGTTCTCTCCCTGAAGGAAGTAAATAAATAGTAGGTATAAATGGGATTAAATGATGTGCAGGTTTGTGGGTGACTAGTATAAAAAGTAGTATGTAAACAAATAGTGTGCCTTGTTGCGAGGCGTGAGGTTCAGAAGGCCTGCCCGTTAGCTTGCACTGGGGCCGACTACAACAAACATGACCCAATAAAGTGCATTCTCCCCCTGAAGGATTTGTAGGGTCGAGGTTTTTTTCTTTCTGGTTCTGTTAGGTTTGGCTGAGATGGGTTTACTTTCTTATCTTTGGGGTTGGGATGGGTAGGGTTGGGTAGGTTTTGCTTAGTTATAGTTGGTTGGGATGGTGAGGGTTGGGTAAGTTTTGCTTAGTTTTGGTTGGTTTGAGTGGACATGCAGCACATGATGCGGTGCAGGGTACTTCCAAGCGCGCTTTTGTGCTCCGTCGCGATCACTCGCCGCCATTTTTTAGCGTCGCATGCGACGCTGCGTAGAACTTGTTTTTGTTTGGCATGGGTTGGGTCAGTTTTGTTTTACTTTCGGTTGGGATGGTTTGGGCTAGTTTGCTTTTGCTTTTGTTTTTGGTTGGGATGGGTTGGGTCAGTTTTGTTTTGTTTTTGGTTGGGATGGGTTGGGTCAGTTTTGTTTTGTTGGTTGAGTGGACATGCTGCACAAATCGGGCGCGTCGAACCACAAACACCCCCTCGCACATGATGTTCTGCTTTAAGACCCTCAGATTTTGGAGGGTCCGTTGCAGCGCAGCTGGGTCTGGGTGTGGTGCTGGTCAGGGTCTGGGTGTGGTGCAGACAGAGATCTTTGGCAGCTAGCTAAACCCTGGTGTGGTTGGTTTGGGTTCTGCTTGGGTCTGCTTTGGCCTGCTTGGGTCTGCATTGGGTTGGTTTGAGTGCACATGCAGCACATGTAGCTGTACCCACCTTCTTGTAGCGCATCATGTGCACTGACTCCTGTGAGTCGCCCTCAAAGGTTTGGCGTGGTTGGGTTGCGATGCTTTGGTGTGGTTGGTTTAGTTTCTGCTTGGGTCTGCATTGAGTTGGTTTGAGTGCACATGCAGCACATGTAGCAGTACCCACCTTCTTGTAGCGCATCATGTGCACTGACTCCTGTGAGTCGCCAACAATGATGCGGCTGCCTTGAACTTGAATGGACATGATGCTGTGGGGCAGGCGCTTGTATTCGCACTTCCGCAACATCTTCTTCTTGCCCATCTCGTATATGCGCATCACTCCGCCCACGCCCACCAGCAGCCGTCCCTTGAAACCTTCCATGGCCCCGGGCACGGCGTTGCTGATGTCGATGGCGGTTCGGTGGAGCAGCTCGAGGCGCTTACCGTCGTCCAACATTCGGTACACACGCAGGAAGGCGGCTGAGGGAGGGTGGTGGGGGAGGGAAGGGGTCAGAAGGGTGTATGCGTGGGGTGGGGTGGGGGATAGGAAGGGGTCAGAAGGGTGTAGGTGTGGTGTGGGGGGGGGGATAGGAAGGGGTCAGAAGGGTGTATGTGTGGTGTGGGGTGGGGGATAGGAAGGGGTCAGAAGGGTGTATGTGTGGTGTGGGGTGGGGGATAGGAAGGGGTCAGAAGGGTGTGTGAATGGTGTGGGGTGGGGGATAGGAAGGGGTCAGAAGGGTGTGTGAATGGGGTGGGGTGGGGTGGGGGATAGGAAGGGGTCAGAAGGGTGTGTGTATGGGGTGGGGTGGGGTGGGGTGGGGGATAGGAAGGGGTCAGAAGGGTGTGTGTGTGGAGGGGGGGGGGGGGGGGGGGGTAGGAAGGGGTCAGAAGGGTGTGTTTGCCTCATGCCTCACCCCTTGTGCTCTGAGTAGGCTTTCAAGGCACTCATGCATATGCAGGTGGACAATATTTGTGTGTGTGGTCACAGTGGTGGTGGTTGTGGTGGTGGCTGTGGTTGTGCCTGTGCCTGTGGTGGCTGTTGTGGTGGCTGTTGTGGATGTGGTTGTGGTTGTGGCTGTGGTGGTTGCGGAGGTGGTGGTGGTGGTTGTGGTGGCTGTTGTGGACGTGCTTGTGGTTGTGGCTGGGGTGGCTGTGGTGGTTGCGGTGGTGGTGGTTGTGGTGGTGCCTGTGGTGGCTGTTGTGGATGTGGATGTGGTGGTTGCGGTTGTGGTGGCTGTTGTGGTGGTTGCGGTGGTGGTGGTGGTGGTGGAGGTGCCTGTGGTGGCTGTTGTGGTGGCTGTTGTGGTGGCTGTTGTGGACGTGCTTGTGGCTGTTGTGGTGGTGGTGGTGGTTGCGGTGGTGGTGCCTGTGGTGGTGCCTGTGGTGGCTGTTGTGGTGGCTGTTGTGGACGTGCTTGCGGATGTGGCTGTGGTGGTTGCGATGGTCACTCTATTCCTTGTCTTGTCAGTACATTCACATCACCTCACCATCACTATCTGCTGGGAAGTACCTCATGCCTTGTGCCGTGTTTGTCTGTGTGTGGGACTGGGTGTGTGGTGATGGTGGTGGTGGAGGTTGTGGTGGTCACTATATCCCCCAGCTTGTCAGTACATCTCCATCACCTCACCGTCACAATCTGTTGGGAAGTTCTTCATGCCTTGTGCTGTGTTTGTCTGTGTGTGTGTGGTGATGGTGGTGGTGATGGCGGTCATGGTGGTGGTGGAGGTTGTGGTGGTCACTATATCCCCCAGCATGTCAGTACATCTCCATCACCTCACCATCACAATCTGTTGGGAAGTTCTTCATGCCTTGTGCTGTGTTTGTCTGTGTGTGTGTGGTGATGGTGGTGGTGATGGCGGTCATGGTGGTGGTGGAGGTTGTGATGGTCACTATATTCCCCAGCATGTCAGTACATCTCCATCACCTCACCATCACAATCTGTTGGGAAGTTCTTCATGCCTTGTGCTGTGTTTGTCTGTGTGTGGTGATGGTGGTGGTGATGGCGGTCATGGTGGTGGTGGAGGTTGTGATGGTCACTATATTCCCCAGCTTGTCAGTACATCCCCATCACCTCACCATCACAATCTGTTGAGAAGTTCTTCATGCCTTGTGCTGTGTTTGTCTGTGTGTGTGTGGTGATGGTGGTGGTGATGGCGGTCATGGTGGTGGTGGAGGTTGTGGTGGTCACTATATCCCCCAGCATGTCAGTACATCTCCATCACCTCACCATCACAATCTGTTGGGAAGTTCTTCATGCCTTGTGCTGTGTTTGTCTGTGTGTGTGTGGTGATGGTGGTGGTGATGGCGGTCATGGTGGTGGTGGAGGTTGTGGTGGTCACTATATTCCCCAGCTTGTCAGTACATCCCCATCACCTCACCGTCACAATCTGTTGGGAAGTTCTTCATGCCTTGTGCTGTGTTTGTCTGTGTGTGTGTGGTGATGGTGGTGGTGATGGCGGTCATGGTGGTGGTGGAGGTTGTGATGGTCACTATATCCCCCAGCTTGTCAGTACATCTCCATCACCTCACCATCACAATCTGTTGGGAAGTTCTTCATGCCTTGTGCTGTGTTTGTCTGTGTGTGTGTGGTGATGGTGGTGGTGATGGCGGTCATGGTGGTGGTGGAGGTTGTGGTGGTCACTATATCCCCCAGCATGTCAGTACATCTCCATCACCTCACCATCACAATCTGTTGGGAAGTTCTTCATGCCTTGTGCTGTGTTTGTCTGTGTGTGGTGATGGTGGTGGTGATGGCGGTCATGGTGGTGGTGGAGGTTGTGGTGGTCACTATATCCCCCAGATTGTCAGTGCATCTCCATCAACTCACCATCACAATCTGTTGGGAAGTACTTCATGCCTTGTGCTGTGCCCACACACAGTAAGTGTTCTCCTGGGAAGGCATTGAAGGTGGCCATGCACATGGAGGTCACTGTCTCGTTGTTGTCCATCTCTGTAACGAACACGGTGCTCAGGGAGGTGGGCTCTACCAGGCGCAGGCAACAAGCCCACTGACCGGCTTGGCCACAGGGAGAGCCAAACTGCTCCTCCAGGGCAGCGGTTTCCTCGTCGAACTCGGGGCCCTGCCAGGTGGTGGGGAGGGAGGGGAGGGTTGGGGTTGGGTGGGGTGGTGGGGAGGGAGGGGTGGGTTGGGGTTGGGGGGGGGTGGTGGGGGAGGGAGGGGTGGGTTGGGGTTGGGTTGGGGGTGGGGGGGAGGGAGGTGGGGTTATTGGGGTTGGAGTGGGGGGAGGGAGGGGTGGGTGGTGGGTTTGTGTGTGTGTTGAGAGGGTGATAGGTTTTGGTTGAGTTTTGGTGTTTAGTGATTATGATTGGGTTAGGACGCAGGCCCACTGACGGCTTGGCCACATGGCGAGGCCCCCCCCCCCCCCCCCCCCTGCTCCTCCAGGGCGGGCAGGATTTTCCTCATCAAAACTAGGGGCCTGCCAAGGGTGGCGGGGGGAGGGAGGGGTGGGTGGTGTTGGGTTTGAGGTGCGGGGGGAGAGGGAGGGGTGGGGGCGGGGGGGGGTAGGGGGGGGGTGGCCTGGCGGGGGGTGAGGGAGGGGCTGGGGGGGACACCAGGTTCTAAGGGGGGGGGGGGAGGGGGGACCGACTGGAGACCAGGGGTCTGGCGTTGGTAGAAGTGGAGGGCGGATGCCCGAGGGAGAGTGCGGGGTGGGTGGGGGGTGGGGGGGGGGACAGATTAGGGTTGGAGGCTGGGGATGAGTGTGGGGGGGGGTTGGGGGTTTTGGGCGTGTGGGGGCGTGGCACGTTTGGTCACTTAGGGGATGGGGTGGGTGGGGGGGCTGGGGTGGGGGGTGGGTCGGGGGGAATAGGGTTTTTTTAAGGGGGCGGGGGGGGGGTGAGGGGCGGTGTGGGTGCCTGTGGCAGGGAGGGTGGGGGGGGGGGAGGGTGGGGGGGGGGTGGGGGGAGAAAATGAGTGAAGACGGGGAAAGGGGGGGGTGGGGTTGGGTGGGGGAGGCGCTAGGCGGGGGAGGGGTGGGGTGGGGTTTGGTGGGTGCGGGTGGCGGGGTAAGGGGTGGGGTGGTTGGCGTTGGGGTTGGGTTGGGTGGGGGGGAGGGATGGGGGTGGGGAGGGGGGGGGTGGTGAGAGGGTGCGAAGGTTTTTTATTTTTATTTTTTATTTGATTGGGTTAGGCGCAGGCCCACTGACAGGCTTGGCCACATGGCGAGCCAAACTGCTCCTCCAGGGCGGCGGTTTCCTCATCAAACTCGGGGCTCTACCAGGTGGCGAGGTGGAGGGGAGGAGGGGGGTTGGGTAGGTGTGTGGGTTGGGAGGAGTGTTGAGGGATAGAGGTTGTTGGTAGAGGGAGGGGGTGGGACGGAATTGTTGATGGGTTGGGGAGTTGGGTGAAGTCGGGGTGAGGCTCACACTGACCAGCCTGGGGACCAAGGGACGAGTGAAACAGCTCCTCCAGGGCGGCCGTTTCCTCATCCAACTCAGGCAGCTTACCAGGATGGCGCGGGAGGGAGGGAGGGAGGGGTGGGGTGTGACGGCACGGGCAAGGTTTGGTGGGTCGTCAGTCTACAGTTGTGTCGAGGCGTTGGCGAGGGGGGGGTGGGTTGGGTGCGGCGGGTGCGGCTTAGCTGGGCACCTGTGCCGATTTAATTTGGGGCCAGGTGAGGATTTAATTCTTGAGACAGCTAAAACCGTCTGATTAGCCTAATTATAACCTTTTAGGCTAGTTCGCTACAGACTGGGTCATAGACAAGAGAATGAATCAAGTTCACCCTCTCAGCCAATGAAATTGCCTCATGGTTTAATGGGCAAAATTAGCACTATGAGCTTTCTTGAGCACCCCTTATACATCACCATGCCTTCAGCCCTTGAGCAACCCTCAGGCACCCCTCATACATATGAGCCCTTGAGCACCCCTCATACATATGAGCCCTTGAGCACCCCTCATACATATGAGCACTTGAGCACCCCTCAGTACCTATGAGTCCCCTTGGCACCTCATACAGCTATGAGACCCTTGAAGCCACACCAGTCATAACACCATCTGGAGCCCTTTGGAAGCAACGCCTGTCATATCCATGAGCCCACGTTGAGGCCAGCACCCTCATACATATGAGCCCTTGAGCACCCCTCATACATATGAGCACTTGAGCACCCCTCATACATATGAGCCCTTGAGCACCCCTCATACATATGAGCCCTTGAGCACCCCTTTTAACTACCCCGATATGGAAGCCTGAGCACCCCTCATACATATGAGCCCTTGAGCACCCCTCATACATATGAGCCCTTGAGCACCCCTCATACATATGAGCCCTTGAGCACCCCTCATACGTATGAGCCCTTGAGCACCCCTCATACATATGAGCCCTTGAGCAACCCTCATACATATGAGCCCTTGAGCAACCCTCACACATATGAGCCCTCTTGAGGCAATCCTCATACATATGAGCCCCTGAGCACCCCCTCATACATATGAAGGGCCCTGGCACCCATCATACATATGAGCCATTGAGCCACCCCTCCTACATATGGGAGCCCTTGAGCAACCCTAATTACATATGAGCCCTGAGCAACCTCTACATATGAGCCACTTGAGCAAACCCTCTATACATTATTGAGCCATGAGCAACCCTCATACATATGAGCCCTTGAGCAACCCTCATACATATGAGCCCTTGAGCAACCCTCATACATATGAGCACTTGAGCAACCCTCATACATATGAGCCCTTGAGCAACCCTCATACATATGAGCCCTTGAGCAACCCTCATACATATGAGCACTTGAGCAACCCCCATAAAATATGAGCACTTGATCAACCCCTCTACAAATGAAGCACTTGAGCAACCCTCATACATATGAGCCCTTGAGCAACCCTCATACATATGAGCACTTGAGCACCCCTCATACATATGAGCACTTGAGCACCCCTCAGGCCTTATACCACCCACCTGTAATGCCACTCCTTCCTGCTCGGCTCGCTCTGCCAACTCCTCCCTCCTACGACGGCAACCCGCACTACAGGCCAATGGCTAACTGGTTGGTGGTTGAGACTTCTTCTTTTGCCCCCCCCCCCCCCCCACCCACCCCCCCCCCCCCCCACCCACCCCCCACTCTCAGAGGCACCAGACTACAAGGCAATGCTAAACTGGTTGCTGGTTAGACCCCCCCCCCCCCCCCCCCCCTCCCCCTCCCACCCACCACCACAGGGGAGGAGGGCAGCGTTTGACTCCACATTCCTGGTATCCTGGACGCTGCCACTACCACTACCACCCACCTGTAATGCCACTCCTTCCTGCTTGGCTCGCTCTGCCAAGTCCTCCCTCTCAGCCAAGGGAATTGCCCCATGATCAGACTCCGCAATTACTAGGGTGTTAAACTCTGGGTGGATGAGGAGCTTCCGGGGGGTGTAGCGCAGGCGTGTTACCTGGTGGTGGTGGTGGTGGTAGCGGTGGTGGTGGTTGGTGTTGAGGGTGTTGGTGTTGGTGTTATTGTGGGTTTGCTGGTGTGTTGTTTAGTGGGGTGTCGGGTCGTTAGTCAGTGGGTGATGGTGTGATTTAGTTGGGTGTGGTGTGAGTGGGGTGCTGGTGTTTAGGGTGATGAGGGTTAGTGAGGTGCTGGTATGGTTTGTTGAGTGGGTTGCTGGTGTTTAGGGGTGTGGGTTTAGTGCGGTGCTGGGGCTTAGTGGGTGCTGGTGTTAGTGGGTTGGCTGTGTTTAGGGGTGACTGGTGTTTAGTGGGTGATGGTGTAGTGGGTGCCTGGTGTTAGTGGGTGCATGGTGTAGTGGGTGATGGTGTTAGGGGTGCTGTGTTATGGGTGCTGGTGTGCGTAGTGGTGTTGGTGTTTTAGTGGGTGCTGGTGTTAGTGGGTGCTGGTGTTAGGTGGGTGCTGGTGTTAGTGGGTGCTGGTGTTAGTGGGTGCTGGTGTTAGTGGGTGCTGGTGTTAGTGGGTGCTGGTGTTTAGTGGGTGCTGGTGTTAGTGGGTGCTGGTGTTTAGTGGGTGTTGGTGTTAGTTCGTGGGTGCTGGTGTTGTTTAGTGGGTGTTGTTGTTGTTGTTGTTGTTGTTGTTGTTGTTGTTGTTGTTGGTTGGGGGCATTAAATAGGACAATTTTGTCGACACAATGTCTGTCTGCCTGTCTGTCTGTCTGTCTCTGTTCGTCTACTACCACCACTAAACAACAGCAGCACCCTATCACCACCACCACCACTAAACAACACCAGCACCCTCTCACCACCACCACCACCACCACTAATCAACAGCAGCACCCTCTCACCACCACCACCACCACTAAACAACACCAGCACCCTCTCACCACCACCACCACCACTAAACAACACCAGCACCCTCTCACCACCACCACCACCACTAAACAACACCAGCACCCTCTCACCACCACCACCACCACTAAACAACACCAGCACCCTCTCACCACCACCACCACCTTCTTTACCTGCTGGTTGAAGGTCTCCCCAACATTTTCTACAGTCAAAATCCGAAGAGTGTTCTTCACCACAGCAACAAAGCCCTCTGGGCACTGGTCCGATGCAAATCCTGAATGCACAAGAAGGCATGTGTATGTGTGTTTGTTCATTTTTGTGTTTGTTTGTTTCTTTGTTTACCTGCTTGCTTGTCTGTTTTTCTTGTCTGTCTGTCTGTCTGTCTGTCTGTCTGTCTGTCAGTTTGTCTGCCTGTTTGTCTGCCTGTTTTTGTGTTTGTTTGTCTGCTTGTATGGTTTACAGTGTAACAACGCAACTAGTTAACACTAGCGATCCAGCCAACCAGCGACTGTCTGTCTGCCTATTTGTTTGTTTGTCTCCTTTCCCTTGCCCCTACCTACCCTACCGTCCCCCTCCATCCCCTGCACCCGCTACCTACCCCTCCTTTCCCTTGTCCCTACCTACCTTACCGTCCCCCTCCATCCGCTACCCACCCCTCCTTTCCCTTGCCTCTACCCACCCTACCGTCCCCCTCCATCCCCTGCACCCCTCCTTTCCCTTGCCCCTACCCACCCTACCGCCCCCCTCCTTCCCTTGCCCTCTTTAACTCACCTCAATACCCTACACCCGCTACCCACCCCCCTCCTTGCCCTTTGCCACTACCCACCCTAACATCCCTGTCCCCGCCACCCCTCCTCACTTCCCTGGTGCCCCTACTGTCCTCCTCAATTCCCCTGCAACTGCCCCCATCCTTGTTCCCTTTCCCCTGCACCCGCCACGACCTGCTGCGGTGGTCTAATGCCTCTACGAGAAGAGGGCCTATGCTAAAGCGTTTTGTGTTTGTCTATTGCTGGCCCTACCTGTCTGGTTTTATGGTTTGTTTAGGGTTTTCGGTTTACCCCTGCCCCCCTTTTTCCCACCCTCCCCATCCCCTGCACCCGCACACGACTGATGCGTGGTCTAATGACCGCAACGAAAAAAAAAAAAAAAAAAGGAGGGCCTATAGCTAAAGAGTTTGTGGTTTGTATGTTGGTTCTATATGCTTGCCTACCTGTCTGGATTTCGTGTTTGTTTAGGGTTTAGGGTACCCCTGCCCCCTCCCACCATCCTCATCCCCATGCACCTGCCCAGCCGAACCTGATGCGGGTCCTTCTAATGCCTCTACGAAAAGAGGGCCTATGACTAAAGCAGTTTGTGTTTGTCTGTTTGTCTATCTGCTTGCATATCTGGTCTCGTTTTTTTGGTTGTTTAGGTTTAGGTGTACCACCTGCACCCCCTATATCCCCCCCTACCCCGATCCCTCCCCTATCCCTGCACCGCCACTACAGGACCTGATAACATGGTCTAATGCCTCATACGAAAGAAGGGCCTATGCTGACGCGTTTGTCTGTGTGTCTGTTTTCTCTATCTGCTTGCCTGTCTGTTTCCGTTTTGTGGTTTGTTTAGGGTTTAGGGTTTAACCCCCCTGCCCCCGCTTCCCCCCCCTCCCCATCCCCCCTGCACCCACCCACCGACCTGGATGCTTGGTCTAATGCCTCTACGAAAGAGGGCATATGCTAAAGCGTCTGGGTTTTGTCTGTTTGGTCTATCCTGCTTTGGCCTATCTGTCTGTTTTTGTGTTTTGTTTTAGGGTTTTAGGGTTTTACCCCCCCTGCCCCCCCTTCTCCCCCCCCTCCCAATCCCCTGCACCCCGCATAACCGACCTGATGCGTGGTCCTAATGCCCTCATACTAAATATGGGCATACTAAAGCGTCTATGTTTTGTCTGTTTTGTCCTATCTGCTTGCCGATCTGTCTGTTTTTGTGTTTGTTTAGGGTTTAGGGTTTACCCCCTGCCCCCCTTCCCCCCCCTCCCCATCCCCTGCACCCGCCACCGACCTGATGCGTGGTCTAATGCCTCATACGAAAGAGGGCCTATGCTAAAGCGTTTGTGTTTGTCTGTTTGTCTATCTGCTTGCCTATCTGTCTGTTTTTGTGTTTGTTTAGGGTTTAGGGTTTACCCCCCTGCCCCCTTCCCCCCCCCTCCCCATCCCTGCACCCGCCACCGACCTGATGCGTGGTCTAATGCCTCATACGAAAGAGGGCCTATGCTAAAGCGTTTGTGTTTGTCTGTTTGTCTATCTGCTTGCCTATCTGTCTGTTTTTGTGTTTGTTTAGGGTTTAGGGTTACCCCCGTGCCCCCCTCCCCCCCCCTCCCCATCCCCTGCACCCGCCACCGACCTGATGCGTGGTCTAATGCCTCATACGAAAGAGGGCCTATGCTAAAGCGTTTGTGTTAGTCTGTTTGTCTATCTGCTTGCCTATCTGTCTGTTTTTGTGTTTGTTTAGGGTTTAGGGTTTACCCCCTGCCCCCCTTCCCCCCCTCCGCATCCCCTGCACCCCCACCGACCTGATGCGTGGTCTAATGCCTCATACGAAAGAGGGCATATGCTAAAGCGTTTGTGTTTGTCTGTTTGGTCTATCTGCTTGCCTATCTGTCTGTTTTGTGTTTGTTTAGGGTTTAGGGGTTTACCCCCTGCCCCCCTTCCCCCCCCTCCCCATCCCCTGCACCCGCCACCGACCTGATGCGTGGTCTAATGCCTCATACGAAAGAGGGCCTATGCTAAAGCGTTTGTGTTTGTCTGTTTGTCTATCTGCTTGCCTATCTGTCTGTTTTTGTGTTTGTTTAGGGTTTAGGGTTTACCCCCTGCCCCCCTTCCCCCCCCTCCCCATCCCCTGCACCCGCCACCGACCTGATGCGTGGTCTAATGCCTCATACGAAAGAGGGCCTATGCTAAAGCGTTTGTGTTTGTCTGTTTGTCTATCTGCTTGCCTATCTGTCTGTTTTTGTGTTTGTTTAGGGTTTAGGGTTTACCCCCTGCCCCCCTTCCCCCCCCCCTCCCCATCCCCTGCACCCGCCACCGACCTGATGCGTGGTCTAATGCCTCATACGAAAGAGGGCCTATGCTAAAGCGTTTGTGTTTGTCTGTTTGTCTATCTGCTTGCCTATCTGTCTGTTTTTGTGTTTGTTTAGGGTTTAGGGTTTACCCCCTGCCCCCCTTCCCCCCCCCTCCCCATCCCCTGCACCCGCCACCGACCTGATGCGTGGTCTAATGCCTCATACGAAAGAGGGCCTATGCTAAAGCGTTTGTGTTTGTCTGTTTGTCTATCTGCTTGCCTATCTGTCTGTTTTTGTGTTTGTTTAGGGTTTAGGGTTTACCCCCTGCCCCCCTTCCCCCCCTCCCCATCCCCTGCACCCGCCACCGACCTGATGCGTGGTCTAATGCCTCATACGAAAGAGGGCCTATGCTAAAGCGTTTGTGTTTGTCTGTTTGTCTATCTGCTTGCCTTCCTGTCTGTTTTTGTGTTTGTTTAGGGTTTAGGGTTTACCCCCTGCCCCCCTTCCCCCCCCCTCCCCATCCCCTGCACCCGCCACCGACCTGATGCGTGGTCTAATGCCTCATACGAAAGAGGGCCTATGCTAAAGCGTTTGTGTTTGTCTGTTTGTCTATCTGCTTGCCTATCTGTCTGTTTTTGTGTTTGTTTAGGGTTTAGGGTTTACCCCCTGCCCCCCTTCCCCCCCCTCCCCATCCCCTGCACCCGCCACCGACCTGATGCGTGGTCTAATGCCTCATACGAAAGAGGGCCTATGCTAAAGCGTTTGTTTGTCTGTTTGTCTATCTGCTTGCCTATCTGTCTGTTTTTGTGTTTGTTTAGGGTTTAGGGTTTACCCCCTGCCCCCCTTCCCCCCCCTCCCCATCCCCTGCACCCGCCACCGACCTGATGCGTGGTCTAATGCCTCATACGAAAGAGGGCCTATGCTAAAGCGTTTGTGTTTGTCTGTTTGTCTATCTGCTTGCCTATCTGTCTGTTTTTGTGTTTGTTTAGGGTTTAGGGTTTACCCCCTGCCCCCTTCCCCCCCCTCCCCATCCCCTGCACCCGCCACCGACCTGATGCGTGGTCTAATGCCTCATACGAAAGAGGGCCTATGCTAAAGCGTTTGTTTGTCTGTTTGTCTATCTGCTTGCCTATCTGTCTGTTTTTGTGTTTGTTTAGGGTTTAGGGTTTACCCCCTGCCCCCCTTCCCCCCCCTCCCCATCCCCTGCACCCGCCCACCGACCTGATGCGTGGTCTAATGCCTCATACGAAAGAGGGCCTATGCTAAAGCGTTTGTGTTTGTCTGTTTGTCTATCTGCTTGCCTATCTGTCTGTTTTTGTGTTTGTTTAGGGTTTAGGGTTTACCCCCTGCCCCCCTTCCCCCTCCCCTGCACCCGCCACCGACCTGATGCGTGGTCTAATGCCTCATACGAAAGAGGGCCTATGCTAAAGCGTTTGTGTTTGTCTGTTTGTCTATCTGCTTGCCTATCTGTCTGTTTTTGTGTTTGTTTAGGGTTTAGGGTTTACCCCCTGCCCCCCTTCCCCATACCCTGCACCCGCCACCGACCTGATGCGTGGTCTAATGCCTCATACGAAAGAGGGCCTATGCTAAAGCGTTTGTGTTTGTCTGTTTGTCTATCTGCTTGCCTATCTGTCTGTTTTTGTGTTTGTTTAGGGTTTAGGGTTTACCCCCTGCCCCCCTTCCCCCCCCCTCCCCATCCCCTGCACCCCGCCACCGACCTGATGCGTGGTCTAATGCCTCATACGAAAGAGGGCCTATGCTAAAGCGTTTGTGTTTGTCTGTTTGTCTATCTGCTTGCCTATCTGTCTGTTTTTGTGTTTGTTTAGGGTTTAGGGTTTACCCCCTGCCCCCCTTCCCCCCCCTCCCCATCCCCTGCACCCGCCACCGACCTGATGCGTGGTCTAATGCCTCATACGAAAGAGGGCCTATGCTAAAGCGTTTGTGTTAGTCTGTTTGTCTATCTGCTTGCCTATCCTGTCTGTTTTTGTGTTTGTTTAGGGTTTAGGGTTTACCCCTGCCCCCCTTCCCCCCCCTCCCCATCCCCTGCACCCGCCACCGACCTGATGCGTGGTCTAATGCCTCATACGAAAGAGGGCCTATGCTAAAGCGTTTGTGTTTGTCTGTTTGTCTATCTGCTTGCCTATCTGTCTGTTTTTGTGTTTGTTTAGGGTTTAGGGTTTACCCCCCTGCCCCCCTTCCCCCCCTCCCCATCCCCTGCACCCGCCACCGACCTGATGCGTGGTCTAATGCCTCATACGAAAGAGGGCCTATGCTAAAGCGTTTGTGTTTGTCTGTTTGTCTATCTGCTTGCCTACTCTGTCTGTTTTTGTGTTTGTTTAGGGTTTAGGGTTTACCCCCTGCCCCCCTTCCCCCCCCTCCCCATCCCCTGCACCCGCCACCGACCTGATGCGTGGTCTAATGCCTCATACGAAAGAGGGCCTATGCTAAAGCGTTTGTGTTTGTCTGTTTGTCTATCTGCTTGCCTATCTGTCTGTTTTTGTGTTTGTTTAGGGTTTAGGGTTTACCCCCCTGCCCCCCTGCCCCCCCTCCCCATCCCCTGCACCCGCCACCGACCTGATGCGTGGTCTAATGCCTCATACGAAAGAGGGCCTATGCTAAAGCGTTTGTGTTTGTCTGTTTGTCTATCTGCTTGCCTATCTGTCTGTTTTGTGTTTGTTTAGGGTTTAGGGTTTACCCCCTGCCCCCCTTCCCCCCCCTCCCCATCCCCTGCACCCCGCCACCGACCTGATGCGTGGTCTAATGCCTCATACGAAAGAGGGCCTATGCTAAAGCGTTTGTGTTTGTCTGTTTGTCTATCTGCTTGCCTATCTGTCTGTTTTTGTGTTTGTTTAGGGTTTAGGGTTTACCCCCTGCCCCCCTTCCCCCCCCTCCCCATCCCCTGCACCCGCCACCGACCTGATGCGTGGTCTAATGCCTCATACGAAAGAGGGCCTATGCTAAAGCGTTTGTGTTTGTCTGTTTGTCTATCTGCTTGCCTATCTGTCTGTTTTTGTGTTTGTTTAGGGTTTAGGGTTTACCCCCTGCCCCCCCTTCCCCCCCCTCCCCATCCCCTGCACCCGCCACCGACCTGATGCGTGGTCTAATGCCTCATACGAAAGAGGGCCTATGCTAAAGCGTTTGTGTTTGTCTGTTTGTCTATCTGCTTGCCTATCTGTCTGTTTTTGTGTTTGTTTAGGGTTTAGGGTTTACCCCCTGCCCCCCTTCCCCATACCCTGCACCCGCCACCGACCTGATGCGTGGTCTAATGCCTCATACGAAAGAGGGCCTATGCTAAAGCGGTTGTGTTTAGTCTGTTTGTCTATCTGCTTGCCTATCCTGTCTGTTTTTGTGTTTGTTTAGGGTTTAGGGTTTACCCCCTGCCCCCCTTCCCCCCCCCTCCCCATCCCCTGCCACCCGCCACCGACCTGATGCGTGGTCTAATGCCTCATACGAAAGAGGGCCTATGCTAAAGCGTTGTGTTTGTCTGTTTGTCTATCTGCTTGCCTATCTGTCTGTTTTTGTGTTTGTTTAGGGTTTAGGGTTTACCCCCTGCCCCCCTTCCCCCCCCCTCCCCATCCCCTGCACCCGCCACCGACCTGATGCGTGGTCTAATGCCTCATACGAAAGAGGGCCTATGCTAAAGCGTTTGTGTTTGTCTGTTTGTCTATCTGCTTGCCTATCTGTCTGTTTTTGTGTTTGTTTAGGGTTTAGGGTTTACCCCCCTGCCCCCCTCCCCCCCCCCCTCCCCATCCCCTGCACCCGCCACCGACCTGATGCGTGGTCTAATGCCTCATACGAAAGAGGGCCTATGCTAAAGCGTTTGTGTTTGTCTGTTTGTCTATCTGCTTGCCTATCTGTCTGTTTTTGTGTTTGTTTAGGGTTTAGGGTTTACCCCCTGCCCCCCTTCCCCCCCCTCCCCATCCCCTGCACCCGCCACCGACCTGATGCGTGGTCTAATGCCTCATACGAAAGAGGGCCTATGCTAAAGCGTTTGTGTTTGTCTGTTTGTCTATCTGCTTGCCTATCTGTCTGTTTTTGTGTTTGTTTAGGGTTTAGGGTTTACCCCCTGCCCCCCTTCCCCCCCCTCCCCATCCCCTGCACCCGCCACCGACCTGATGCGTGGTCTAATGCCTCATACGAAAGAGGGCCTATGCTAAAGCGTTTGTGTTTGTCTGTTTGTCTATCTGCTTGCCTATCTGTCTGTTTTTGTGTTTGTTTAGGGTTTAGGGTTTACCCCCTGCCCCCCTTCCCCCCCCTCCCCATCCCCTGCACCCGCCACCGACCTGATGCGTGGTCTAATGCCTCATACGAAAGAGGGCCTATGCTAAAGCGTTTGTTTGTCTGTTTGTCTATCTGCTTGCCTATCTGTCTGTTTTTGTGTTTGTTTAGGGTTTAGGGTTTACCCCCTGCCCCCCTTCCCCCCCCTCCCCATCCCCTGCACCCGCCACCGACCTGATGCGTGGTCTAATGCCTCATACGAAAGAGGGCCTATGCTAAAGCGTTTGTGTTTGTCTGTTTGTCTATCTGCTTGCCTATCTGTCTGTTTTTGTGTTTGTTTAGGGTTTAGGGTTTACCCCCTGCCCCCCTTCCCCCCCCTCCCCATCCCCTGCACCCGCCACCGACCTGATGCGTGGTCTAAGTGCCTCATACGAAAGAGGGCCTATGCTAAAGCGTTTGTGTTTGTCTGTTTGTCTATCTGCTTGCCTATCTGTCTGTTTTTGTGTTTGTTTAGGGTTTAGGGTTTACCCCCTGCCCCCCTTCCCCCCCCTCCCCATCCCCTGCACCCGCCACCGACCTGATGCGTGGTCTAAGTGCCTCATACGAAAGAGGGCCTATGCTAAAGCGTTTGTGTTTGTCTGTATGTCTATCTGCTTGCCTATCTGTCTGTTTTTGTGTTTGTTTAGGGTTTAGGGTTTACCCCCTGCCCCCCTTCCCCCCCCCTCCCCATCCCCTGCACCCGCCACCGACCTGATGCGTGGTCTAATGCCTCATACGAAAGAGGGCCTATGCTAAAGCGTTTGTGTTTGTCTGTTTGTCTATCTGCTTGCCTACCTGTCTGTTTTTGTGTTTGTTTAGGGTTTAGGGTTTACCCCCTGCCCCCCTTCCCCCCCCCTCCCCATCCCCTGCACCCGCCACCGACCTGATGCGTGGTCTAATGCCTCATACGAAAGAGGGCCTATGCTAAAGCGTTTGTGTTTGTCTGTTGTCTATCTGCTTGCCTACCTGTCTGTTTTTGTGTTTGTTTAGGGTTTAGGGTTTACCCCCTGCCCCCCTTCCCCCCCCTCCCCATCCCCTGCACCCGCCAGCGACCTGATGCGTGGTCTAATGCCTCATACGAAAGAGGGCCTATGCTAAAGCGTTTGTGTTTGTCTGTTTGTCTATCTGCTTGCCTACTGTCTGTTTTTGTGTTTTGTTTAGGGTTTAGGGTTGACCCCCTGCCCCCCTTCCCCCCCCCCTCCCCATCCCCTGCACCCGCCACCGACCTGATGCGTGGTCTAATGCCTCATACGAAAGAGGGCCTATGCTAAAGCGTTGTGTTTGTCTGTTTGTCTATCTGCTTGCCTATCTGTCTGTTTTTGTGTTTGTTTAGGGTTTAGGGTTTACCCCCCTGCCCCCCTTCCCCCCCCTCCCCATCCCCTGCACCCGCCCACCGACCTGATGCGTGGTCTAATGCCTCATACGAAAGAGGGCCTATGCTAAAGCGTTGTGTTGTCTGTTTGTCTATCTGCTTGCCTATCTGTCTGTTTTTGTGTTTGTTTAGGGTTTAGGGTTTACCCCCCTGCCCCCCTTTCCCCCCCCTCCCCATCCCCTGCCACCCGCCACCGACCTGATGCGTGGTCTAATGCCTCATACGAAAGAGGGCCTATGCTAAAGCGTTTGTGTTTGTCTGTTTGTCTATCTGCTTGCCTATCTGTCTGTTTTTGTGTTTGTTTAGGGTTTAGGGTTTACCCCCTGCCCCCTTCCCCCCCCCTCCCCATCCCCTGCACCGCCACCGACCTGATGCGTGGTCTAATGCCTCATACGAAAGAGGGCCTATGCTAAAGCGTTTGTTTGTCTGTTTGTCTATCTGCTTGCCTATCTGTCTGTTTTTGTGTTTGTTTAGGGTTTAGGGTTGACCCCCTGCCCCCCTTCCCCCCCCTCCCCATCCCCTGCACCCCCCACCGACCTGATGCGTGGTCTAATGCCTCATAACGAAAGAGGGCCTATGCTAAAGCGTTTGTGTTTGTCTGTTTGTCTATCTGCTTGCCTACTGTCTGTTTTTGTGTTTGTTTAGGGTTTAGGGTTGACCCCCTGCCCCCCTTCCCCCCCCCCCCCTCCCCATCCCCTGCACCCGCCACCGACCTGATGCGTGGTCTAATGCCTCATACGAAAGAGGGCCTATGCTAAAGCGTTTGTGTTTGTCTGTTTGTCTATCTGCTTGCCTACCTGTCTGTTTTTGTGTTTGTTTAGGGTTTAGGGTTTACCCCCTGCCCCCCCTCCCCCCCCCCCTCCCCATCCCCTGCACCCGCCACCGACCTGATGCGTGGTCTAATGCCTCATACGAAAGAGGGGCCTATGCTAAAGCGCTTGTGTTTGTCTGTTTGTCTATCTGCTTGCCTATCTGTCTGTTTTTGTGTTTGTTTGGGGTTTAGGGTTTACCCCCTGCCCCCTTCCCCCCCTCCCCATCCCCTGCACCCGCCACCGACCTGATGCGTGGTCTAATGCCTCATACGAAAGACAGCATATGCTAAAGCGTTTGTTTGTCTGTTTGTCTATCTGCTTGCCTATCTGTCTGTTTTTGTGTTTGTTTAGGGTTTAGGGTTTACCCCCTGCCCCCATTCCCCCCCTCCCCATCCCCTGCACCCGCCACCGACCTGATGCGTGGTCTAATGCCTCATACGAAAGAGGGCCTATGCTAAAGCGTTTGTGTTTGTCTGTTTGTCTATCTGCTTGCCTACCTGTCTGTTTTTGTGTTTGTTTAGGGTTTAGGGTTGACCCCCTGCCCCCATTCCCCCCCCTCCCCATCCCCTGCACCCGCCACCGACCTGATGCGTGGTCTAATGCCTCATACGAAAGAGGGCCTATGCTAAAGCGTTTGTGTTTGTCTGTTTGTCTATCTGCTTGCCTACCTGTCTGTTTTTGTGTTTGTTTAGGGTTTAGGGTTTACCCCCTGCCCCCCTTCCCCCCCCCTCCCCATCCCCTGCACCCGCCACCGACCTGATGCGTGGTCTAATGCCTCATACGAAAGAGGGCCTATGATAAAGCGTTTGTGTTTGTCTGTTTGTCTATCTGCTTGCCTATCTGTCTGTTTTTGTGTTTGTTTAGGGTTTAGGGTTTACCCCCTGCCCCCCTTCCCCCCCCTCCCCATCCCCTGCACCCGCCACCGACCTGATGCGTGGTCTAATGCCTCATACGAAAGAGGGCCTATGCTAAAGCGTTTGTGTTTGTCTGTTTGTCTATCTGCTTGCCTACCTGTCTGTTTTTGTGTTTGTTTAGGGTTTAGGGTTTACCCCCCTGCCCCCCCCCCCCCATACCCTGCACCCGCCACCCTCCTTCCTTCCCACCCCCCCCACACAGCCCCTGTACCCGCCACCGACCTGATGCGTGGTCTAATGCCTCATACGAAAGAGGGCCTATGCTAAAGCGTCCCATGTCAGAGTGCCCCAACCACGGCCGCGATGACAACGCCAGCATGGAGCGTGTGCCTCTGACGTTTGTTGAAAACAATTTGGGACCGCGGGTCCCCAGAAAGCGTGAGCGTGAGTCGCTGAGCTGGCCGCTGAGCCTGTCCACCTCGGTCCTCATTAGGACGCCGTTTGTGAGACCCACGTGGAGGAACAAGCCACCAGGCCCTTCTCCGGAGGCCACGCCAGCGACGCCGCTGTCGTAGAGCATAAGCGCGCTCTCAGGAACGGCAGGGATGGCCTGGGGGGTGGAGGCAGGGATGGTGTGAGGGTGTGTGTGGGGTGTGGGGGGCAGGGATGGGGTGAGGGGGAGGGTGTGAGGTGTGTGGGCAGGGATGGTGTGAGGGGGAGGGAGTGAGGGGGAGGGAGTGAGGAACGGCAGGGATGGCCTGGGGGGTGGAGGCAGGGATGGTGTGAGGGGGAGGGGGCTTGTTTGTGGGGTTTGTGTGTGGGGTTTGTGTGTGTGTAGGGGGGTTAGTGTGTGTGTGTGGGGGGGGGGGGGGGGGGGGGGGGCAGGGATGGTGTGAGGGGGGCGGGGGAGTGTCGATGGGCAGGGATGGTGTGAGGGGGAAGGGGCTTATTTGTGGGGTTTGTGTGTGGGGTTTGTGTGTGTAGGGGGGTTTGTGTGTGTGTGTGGGGGGGGGGGGGGCAGGGATGGTGTGAGGGGGAGGGTGTGAGGGCGCTCTCAGGAATGGCAGGGATGGCCTGGGGGGGCAGGGGCGGGGGCTGGGGTGAGAGGTTGATTGCTTTGTTTAATTATATAAATTTGCAATATATTGATATATTGACCGACATCGTATGTGCAATATATTCTGCAATATATCAATCTCTTGTACGATATTTGGTGGTTGGTCCCAGTGAAAGCAAACGGGCTGGCCCCCTCAACCTCACACCTTTTTTCAAGGCGTATTTATTGGTATAATGTACGAGATCGTAATGATAACGCCTGGTGGGACGTGGTGTTAAGGGAGCCTGTCGTACGCGGGTGGGGAGCGGTCTCCTACCTCAACTGGACAAGCTACCATCGCGGTTGACGACGACCTGCAACGCCAAGAGCGGCCGAAGGGGGAGTCGAACCCCCGACTCTTCATTCTTAAAGTGATTTAGTCTACAAGATCGTACGTTGTATGAAACATGTACCACATCGTACTTGATAACCTGGGGAGCATCTGATAACTCATATGTGCTGGAGTATGTTTTTTAAGCCCTTCCTATACGGTTGGGCAAGTCCCTTTAGCCTATTTGGCCTACCCCTGGACTGTAACATACATACATACATACATACATGTGCTGGAGCAGAGCTAGGACCTTGAGTTTGTCTCCAGGGTCCAGGCACTGTATTTCCACTGTGGGCTTCGGGTTGGAAAAATCTACCACACCGTACTTTATTTGTGTGTGTGTGTGTGTGTGTGTGTGTAGGGACATGAGCGTGTGTGTGTGGAGAGACATGAGCGTGTGTATGTGTGTAGGGACATGAGCGTGTGTACGTGTGTAGGGACATGAGCGTGTGTGTGTGGAGAGACATGAGCGTGTGTATGTGTGTAGGGACATGAGCGTGTGTGTGTAGAGACATGAGCGTGTGTGTGTTTGTAGAGACATGAGTGTGTGTACTAGCTTCTAGGCTGCTGAACCAAACCATACTTGTATGTGCTACCAACACACCTGTAGAGCTAGGACCTTGAGTTTGTCGCCACGCTCCAGGGACAAGATTTTCACTGTTCTATGAGTATGAGTATGAGTGTGTGTGTGTGTGTGTGTGTGTGTGTACCAGCTTCTAGGCAGCTGTACCAAACCGCACCTGCAGAGCTAGGACCTTGAGTTCGTCCCCAGGGTCCAGGGACACGATTTTCACTGTGCTGTCGTATGAGTGTGTGTGTGTGTGTGTACCAGCTAGGCAGCTGTACCAAACCGCACCTGCAGAGCTAGGACCTTGCGTTCGTCATCAGGGCCCAGGGACAAGATTTTCACTGTGCTGTCGTATAAGTATGAGTATGTGTGTGTGTGTCAGCTTGTAGGCAGCTGAGCCAAACCGCACCTGTAGAGCTAGGACCTTGAGTTCGTCTCCAGGGTCCAGGGACAAGATTTTCACTGTGCTGTCGTATGAGCCCAGAGCCAGGAAACGGCAGCGTGCTCGACCCTCGGGGACTGGTGCAATGTCCATGCATGATACGTCTTCGCTCATTTCGCTCTTCTGCATCTCCAACAGCTGCCCCATGGCGTCAAGCTCGAAGTAAACCACCTCTCCACCTGCTAGGGCGATGGCCACCTGGGATATGGGGGAGGTCGGTGTGTTGGTGTTGTGTGGTGGGGGGGGGGGGGGGGGGGGGGGGGGGGGGGGGGGGGGGGGGGGGGGGGGGGGTAGGGTGGAACAAGCTGCCCACGGCGTCTAGCTCGAAGTAAACCACCTCCATACCAGCTGAGATGGCCACCTGGGATATGGGGGAGTCGGGGGAGTCGGGGGGGGGGGGGGGAGAGTGTGTGGGTGGGTGGGGGGGGGGGATCGTTAGCAGCTGCTTTGGCAAACCTGGCGTCGCACTTACAACCACCAACACAACGACCCCCCCCCCCCCCCCCCCCCCCCCCCTCACCCCCCCACACACCACCACACCACCAACACCTACCAAACACCCACACCTGCTTTTTATTAGTAGCTGCTTTGGCAACATGGCGTCGCAATTACAACCACAACCCTCATCCCCCCCCCCACCGGGCCACCACCACCACCACCACACACACACCACCACCACACACACACACCACCACCACACACACCACCACCACACACACCTACCACACACACACACCTGCTTCTCGTTAGTAGCTGCTTTGGCAACCTGACGTCGCAATTACAACCACAACCACAACGACCCCCCCCCCCCCCCCCCCCCCCCAACACACACACACCAACAACACACACACCTGCTTCTCATTAGTAGCTGCTTTGGCAATCTGACGTCGCCCTGGTACCTTCCACTCATTGATTCGTCGATCCGGTCGAATATGGCGAAGGCCGCCAGGGTGGATCTGCAAGGAGGGTTTATGGTATGTGTGTGCATGTTTATGTGTCGGGTGGGGTTGGGGTTGGGGTTGGAGTTGGGGTTGGGGTTGGAGTTGGGGCTGGGGAAGGGCTCAGGGAAGGGAAGGGAAGGGGAGGGAGGGGAGTGGAGTGGAGTGGAGGGGTGGATCTGCAAGGAGGGTTCATGGTATGTGCGCACGTTTGTATGTGTGTGTGTGTGTGTGTGTGTGTGTGTGTGTGTGTGTGCAAGTTTGTTCATGGTAGGTGTGCGCGTTTGTCTGTGTGTGTGTTTGTGTGAGTGTGTGTGCAAGTTTGTTCATGGTATGTGTGCGCGTTTGTCTGTGTGTGTGTGTTTGTGTGAGTGTGTTTGCAAGTTTGTTCATGGTAGTGTGTGAGTTGTCTGTTGTGTTTGGGTGTGTTATGTGCTGTGGTGTGTTTGCAAGTTGGTCCATGGTATGTGTGTGAGTTTGTCTGGGTGTGTGTGGTGTGGGTGTGTGTGTGTGTCTGTGGGGTGTGTGTGCAAGTTTTTATGGTATGTGTGCGCGCTTGTCTGTGTGTGTCTGTTTGTGTGAGTGTGTTTGCAAGTTTGTTCATGGTATGTCTGTGCGTTTGTCCGTGTGTGTGTGTTTCTGTGAGTGTGTGTGTGCAAGTTTGTTCATGGTATGTGTGTGCGTTTGTCTGTGTGTGCGTTTGTGTAAGTGTGTGTGTGTTTGTGTGAGTGTTTGTGCAAGTTTGTTCATGGTATGTGTGCGCGCTTGTCTGTGTGTGTGTGTTTGTGTGAGTGTGTTTGCAAGTTTGTTCATGGTATGTCTGTGCGTTTGTCTGTGTGTGTGTGTGTGTGTGCAAGTTTGTTCATGGTATGTCTGTGCGTTTGTCTGTGTGTGTGTGTGTGCAAGTTTGTTCATGGTATGTGTGCACGCTTGTCTGTGTGTGTGTTTGTGTGAGTGTGTTTGCAAGTTTGTTCATGGTATGTCTGTGCGTTTGTCTGTGTGTGTGTGCGTGCAAGTTTGTTCATGGTATGTGTGCGCGCTTGTCTGTGTGTGTGTGTTTGTGTGAGTGTGTTTGCAAGTTTGTTCATGGTATGTCTGTGCGTTTGTCTGTGTGCGTGTGTGTTTGTGTGAGTGTGTGTGTGCAAGTTTGTTCAGGATATGTGTGGCGTTTTGTCTGTGGGGAGTTTGTGTAAGTGTGTGTGTCTGTGTGAGTGGTGTGCAGTGTGTTCATGGTATATTCTGCGCGCTTGGTCTTGTAGGTGTGTGTTGTGTGAGTGGTGGGCAAGTTTGTTATGGATGTGTGCGCTTGTCTGTGTTGTGTGTGTGGTGCAAGTTTGTTCATGGCTGCCTGTGCGTGTCTGTGTGGGTGTGTGTGTGAGGTTCTGTTTGAAGTTTGTTCAAGGTATGTCGTGCGTGTTGTCTGTGTATGTGTTGGTGTGAGTGTGTGTGCAAAGTTGCCATGGTATGTGTGTGCGTTGCGTGTGTGCGTTTGTGGGAGTGGTGTGTGAGGGGGGTGTTTGTGTGGAGTGTTGGTTGCAAGTTTTTGTTCATGGTATGTCTGTGGATTTGTGTGTGTGTTTGTGTGAGTGTGAGTGTTGTGTGCAAAGTTTGGTCCATGTAGGTGTGCGCGTTGTATGTTGTACTGTGTGTGTTGTGTGTGTTTGTGTTGTGAGGTGTGTGCAAGTGTGTTTCATGGTATATGTGTGCGGCGCTTGGTCTGTGTGTGTGGATGTGTGAGTGTGTTGTTTGCAAGTTTGTTCCTGGTTATATATGTGCGTTTGGTCGGTGGTGTGGGCAGTTTTTCATGGTATGTGGCGGCTGTCGCGTGGTGTGTGTTTGTGTGGTGTGGTCTGAGTTGTTAATGGTATATGACGGTGAGGTTGTCTGGTGTGTGCTGTGTGTGTGCAAGTTTGTCATGGTATGTGTGCGAGCTTGTCTTGTGGTGTGTGTTGGTGTTGTGAGTGTGTTTGCAAGTTTGTTCATGGTATGTCTGTGCAGTTGTCTGTGTGTGTGTGTGTGCAAGTTTGTTCATGGTATGTGTGCACGCTTGTGTGAGTGTGTGTGTTTGTGTGAGTGTGTGAGTGTGTGTTTGTGTGAGTGTGTGTGCAAGTTTGTTCATGGTATGTGTGCGCGCTTGTCTGTGTGTGTGTTTGTGTGAGTGTGTTTGGAAGTTTGTTCATGGTATGTCTGTGCGTTTGTCTGTGTGTGTGTGTGTGCAAGTTTGTTCATGGTATGTGTGCGCGCTTATCGTTTTGGGGGGTCGCTTGTGTGAGGTGTGTTTGCAAGTTGTCACGGGGAGGTGCGGTGGTTTGTCTGTGGGGTTTGTTGTGTGTGCAAGTTTGTTCATGGTATGTGTGCGAGCGGTTGTGGTGTGGGTTGTTTGTGTTAGTGTGTTTGCAAGTTGTTCATGAGTATGTCTGGCGTTGTCTGTGTGTGTGGGGGTGCAAGGTTTGTTCAGGACGTGTGCACGCTTGTGTGAGGTGTGGTTTGTGGTGAGTGTGTGGTGTGTGTTTGTGTGAGTGTGGGTGCAAGTTGTTCATGGTATATGTGTGCGCGTTATATGTGTGATGGGTTTGTGTGAGTGTGATGTGAAAGTGGTTCATGGTATGTGTGCGCGCTTGTCTGTGTGTGTGTGTTTGTGTGAGTGTGTTAGCAAGTTTGTTCATGGTATG